>BHEV01051797.1:0-18047 GCA_004319985.1 Emydocephalus ijimae | reverse complement strand
GTGGTCTGCTTGGCCAATGAGAAATCCCCGTGTTTTAGCCAATCAAAACACGGGGATTTCAAGTAGGGACATAACAGAATGTGTCTAATCAAATGCTGTACATGGAACACTTGATGTCCTGAGAATTTATTGATAATTAAACTTTCAAAGCCACCATTCCTGTTTCATAAGCCATGGTTTAGGAATAGTGAAATGAGCATTGGATCCTCGTGTTGCTTCTCAGTTCCTGTTCTCTCTGCAGAACATAACCTGGTCTCGTCATTAAATTTTTGCCTTGTCTTAATCCAGAGTTCCTGTTCACGAATTTTGTAAATTGCAAGTGTCTCAGAATACAAAAAAAGGGCAGCTTCTGTTGCCAAAAGGTTATCTGCTTCTGGTTAATATGTAGAGCAGTGTAGGTTGTCCCTATTGCATTAAAAGTTATCTATAAGCTACATATAATTTCTGAAAGGCAACCTTCCACTCAATCACCCTCCACAACTCCTGACTGCACTCCAAGGATCTAAATGGAATCTCTAACATGCTTTTTTTCAAGGTACTTTGAAAAACTGGATCCACTGTTAAACTAATCAAGAGCATCCAACAGCTGATCACCTATTACAATAGTTCAAACTTCTATTAAAAAAATGTCACATATAGGAACTTGATGGGAGTATTCCCCCTTTCATTTCTTTAGTCTTAACATTTCCTATAAAGTCTGGCTTCATACAAAAGCAATAATTATAAGGGAGCAATAATTTCTCTGTCACTTTCTTAATAGAAGAGCCATTTACCTATCAGGATGATATATTGCCTCTAACAAACAATGATACTTCAACTGCCCTTTTTGAAGTTTACTACATCTCTCAAGGGGCAACCACTCCATTGGTAACTTAGTGAATCAACACATCTTGTCCAATAAATGCTCAATTAGCATGGCAAAATAGCACACAGCAAGTATATTGGAAAAGTGCAATGGGTGAAGAATTTAATTTTATTTCTCCTGAGCAGCATAAACTAGTCAATTTTGCTATTTTGGAGATTAGGCAAGGGTTAAGAAATTAAATACCACTGCAAATTCTTGGGGGGGAAAGGACAGGCATTACATAAAAATAAATGAACTATTAAGAGATTTGTACAGCCAAGTTGTGCATGTGGACCCAGAGCCCTGGTATATACCAACACAGCTAGTCTTAATCTGACTTAATAAAACTAATGATAATATATTAAGAACATTTTGTTCTTCCTTCATTGACAAATCTGATCGATAAAACAGGAAGAATGTTTAAGATTTTAAAAATTCTAATATCTAATGTAATTGAGAATTTGGGGGTCCTTATTTCAAAATCTGGGAAAATAAAAAGAAACAATTTTTTATTACTGAATTTCAGTTGAGTTTCTTTTTTTCCTAACAGCTCCCTTTACATAGCAAAAAATATGCAAACTGTGCTCAATGCAGTAAGATCATCTAAGCGTGAGAACTTCATGCAGTTGGTGAACTTATCAAACTGAGACATTTCTTTCTAAAGAAGAAAGAAACTAAGATTTTAAATAACGCAATAAAATGGGTATGTGACTAATTTTTTAATGCCATTTCGGATTTGTCATATATTTGTCACATATATAATGTGAAAACAAAAGTCATTGAAGAATACCTGAAAAAATGGAAGAAAAATAAAAAGGTCAATATTTGTTAATTTATTCAATCAATCAATTTATAGGGCAGTTCCTTTCATTTATAATTCTTATGTGACTTATAATAATAGAAAAGAAAATTTAAAAACACATTAACAAAAAGGAATAAACAATATATAGCCAAATAATAACCTTTTTACCTAAATTCATCTTAATCATGTGCAGGAAAACAGCCATGTCTTAAATGTTCTACCAACATTTGGCAAAGTCAGGTCTTTCCCAATCTTAAGGGATATTCTGTTCCATTGGACACACACTGTGATAGGAAAGGCATGCTTTTTGGATTCCATCAGAATCCAAAGTGAAAGGATTATCTTGTCTGGTAAGATAGGGCATCCAGAGATAAACAGCTGGTTCTTCAGGTAAACTAGTGGCTGAAACTTGTGGCATCATGTTGCTGTCATGTGATGTTTCACAACATTTTTCACGTGACCTGCACATGACACATCCGGTCTATGGTCCATCAGTTTGACACCCCTGACCTAATGCAAAGCCAATAAGGAGTCTATAGATTGCATTCAGCATCTTGAATTATACTAAATTGCAATAGAAAACTAGGTGTTTAAATACTAAGACTGATAAGCCAAACAGGAGGTTACAGAAACTCAAATAGTTCTAAAATCCTGGCAAATCAGGTCATAAAATGTCGGGAATGGCTGAAAAATTGAACAGAAACAACAATAAATCAGCTCTGTAGCTAAGTTGAGCATCAACATGGACAAATGACCACTGACCGGAGACTACAATCATAGTGAAAGGTAAAGGATGCAACATTTCCTATTTCAGTCTTTCGTATAGCAGACTGTAGTATACCAGAGGACACTACTGTGATCAGCTCATAAGGACTGAAGTGTTTACCAGTGAAAACAAATGTGACTTTGTGAATAATGACAAGTAGAACTATTTGCAAGTAATTTTGTATATATATTCCAAATCCTAATTTTGCTGATGTAGCTAAGCATGTAAAGTAATTGTAAATATATCGATAGAAAAAGATGACTGACAGTTTTTTTAGGTGCTCACTTCTTGTAGCTGGTGTGTGGAATTGATAGCTAATTTATTTAGCTTTCTTTCACAAAACTAGGATTTTCAGTATCCCTTGTTTTCTGAGCTTGCAAATCACACAACTATTTGCAAACATATTTATATGTTTAACATCCTTCCTGAAACCGATGTGGTAAACGGTGCACAGAACTTTAAAAAATGCCAATAAGCAATTAGTTGACTGATTAATGATTATAAATACATGTCAGAGATACACTCAACAAAATTTATGGCTGTCCAAGAAAGCCAATTAGATGTCATGCTGTTTAAATAGATACCTAGCCAACAAGCCACAGAATAATGAGCTTCCAAAAGAAGAATTAAACAACAAAAATGCATCTATAAAAGACTTCATATGCCAAGCCAAACTTATGAATACATTTCTTAACAGAGCTTTCAATACTTACAATTCTTCAAAAATGTATCAAAATCACCTCCATTTAAAGATGCGTTGATTGAAAAGTAATCCAAGTAGAATTTTATGGAATTATTATTCTACAACTGTATCTTTTCATACTGCTGAAGCTTATTGTGGCATTAAATGTTGGGGCCAATTGATTGGTTTGTTAATTTCTGTGCTTGCCATCTTAAAACATAGTGCTTCACCCAGGCATTTGATTAAACTTGTACTATAGTACCTTTCGATCTGCCTGGATATTGTCCTGAATTTCAATGTCAGTTTACTTTTGATGTTTTTATTGAACAATGTTTTGTTTTTATGCAGGTACATAATCTCATTTATTTTGAAAAATATAGATTTATTGAAAGAAAAAATAATTACAGAAATGTCAAATCATTTAAACAAAATTCATTAAAAGACAGTAGTTGAACAAGGATCCATTTAACTCTGGGCCAACTGCTGTTCCCAGATCAGTAAGGTCATGTCATAGTCCTCAAAGATCAATTTTAGAAAGAGTTAGAACAATTCTCTTTATAGGTTATTTTGGTTTTGGTTTTGTGGAAAATATCAAACTTCATAATTATAATTGCGGTCTTTATAGTAGACAGCACCTCCCACATAATGGTTGAATTTATCTTTGCTTGAGTATTCTGTACATGCTAGTAACAAGTACATTCTGTACTTGTTAACATGCCATTCACAAAGCACAGTGTTTTGTACAAATAGCCCAGAGTAGGAATAATCAATGCATGAAAGAAAAGCAAATGTGATGGATTCATTTGCCCAACTCTTTGACTGGTAATATTATTAGGTTTTCTGCACAAAAGCCATGTGCATCCTAGTTATGTGCATCAAAATGCAGGTTACAAAACTGGATATGTAACATTGGTACACAGAAGCATATCAAACCAGAAAGAATAAACCCAGCAGATAGGATTGATATGCTGATTATTCAGTACTTTATCATCTGCAAAAGTCTCTTTCCTATTGCATCCAGTGGGAACAGATGAACACCTTGGAAACCTATCAATTAAATGGCATTTTAAAGTCCATCAAAATACACATTCTAGATCACAAATTAAGTGAACTTAATTTGTGAAATATAAAGTGAATATAAATATGTAAAACATTTTTCATATATCTTTCAAATGTATAATTCTGTGTTCCTCTCCCATTCTTGTTAACATTAATCCATAATTATTCCAGCATCCATATCTTCAAATGAGACAAAATCTACAATCTACAATCAAGCAATAATTATTAAGTGTAATGTTCAAGTTGTATTATAGCTTGTAATACTTGCTTTGTTCACAAACTGTTTGAAGTATCTGCTATCTGAAATAATCTATAATCTCATGTGTGTAGACCACTGAATTGCATGTCAAATTCAGATAAAACTCATTTTTATTATTTTGGCTTTTCTCTCCCCCTTCCTTAACAAAAATCTAATTTACTTGTTGTTCCCTTAGGTACATAGTACACAGTTCATAATTCATTTGATGTAAAATGTCAGTTTAGATTTTTGCACTTCTCTGATATATGGGGAAAAAAACATGTACATTTCAATTTTCTTCTAGGAATCTGCCAGCAACTCTCGCCCCTCCCCCATGCAATTGAGTTGCTCAGAGTTTTGTGTTAAATTAAATATAGAAACTGTGAGGAATGATATTTACAAGACACACAAAACAAATATATGAATCTGTGAAAAAGATAATATATTTCCGACCAGAAAGTGATCTCTCCAAAAGAGCATATTTGATCCTTGAGTTATTTCTCAATTATAATTTAATACATCAGAATCACCAGGGGCTTTCTCCACATTCATATACAAAGAAATATTATCATACGTATATAAATAACTGCTCATCACAGAATTCCTTTTTGGTATAAGAAAAGTATTAGAAAAGGAGTAAGAAATTAAAGGCATGAGATAAGAAAAAGAAAATGAAATACATCTACATACCTCTCTATATCCTTGATTCTACCAGACCTATGTATCACATTCAAACTGCTCAGTGCTCCCTTTCAAAATAACTAAATCAACCCATTCAACTTTCTTGGTCTTCTTCTTAACCCATCTACTCTATGTTCTTTCATTTCACGATTCCTACCTCCTCTGTTCTCTGTATATGATCATTATGCCCATTTCATGCTAGTAATTCACTGAGGTATTAAATCCTTATTATTCCAGTAGCCTTGTTTCCTTGACCTAACACTTCTTGTTTTCTGTCTCATGCTTAAGTGCTTCATTCTCATTCTGTTCATCTTAGTTTTATGTTTCTTGAGGATTTCTGAAATAGAATTTCCATTAGAAATTCATAAAAGGAGAAGGAAGAAAGGAGAATATGAGTCCTTATCAATGTTTGGCAGTGGGTTTGGAAGTTGAGTCATGGTAACTGGGCTACTTTTCTTGTTGGTTCGAAATGTTTCACTGCTTATCCAAGTAGATTCTTCAGTCAGACTACTTGGATAAGCAGCAAAATGTTTTTTTTAAAATAAAGTTTTATTTGGGTTTTCACACACAAAATACAAGTAAAACATCTTTTTTGAAAATAGCATGGTCCCAGATTGAACTTCTTTATACAGACACAAAACTCAATTTCATGCTCCTTTTTGTATTCTATTCCATATCTTATACTATTTTACATTTTCTATATAGTTTCCCCTCTTTTAATTTTCTCAATTTTATTTTGATTATCTCATCTCAATTCAAATCATTATATTTATACTTTTGTCTGTTCTGTTTCAATTTCATATTATCTTTTCTCATTAAACAAATTTTCTCCTGTAGTTACTAATTGGAGTATGACACCTTTATATCTTTTAATTATATCCATTCAACTCTTATTTAAACTTCAGTATATAGCTTAAGTTTATGATCTTCAATATAATACATAATACATAATTTCCAATCGAATTCTGCTTGGCACATTCTTATAATACACACTATATTCTTTAAAAAAAAAAGATTGTAAATATATGTAATTATAAACCCTCATTCCATTCTAGTTCAGTTCTATCATTAATAATCATTAAAACCATAACATCTTAAACACTTCTTTTCAATTAAATATCATACTTCCTTAAAAACACATGTAATCTCCATAATTAATTTTTCCCTTATTTCTCTTCACATATGTTTTATAAATCATTAAAAATACCTTTTGTTACATTTATTTATTGACAAACATTCCACAGAATTACGATAGCTATTTTATCAGACATTTTAAGCATACATTGTTTCATATTTTCTAAAATTATTTCTGCTTCTTATATAACCATACTATCTTATGTACCTTTGCAGAATCCCCTTTTCCATTAAGTTTTCACCCATTATCTCTAAATAGACCCTGTTTCTCTATATTTTGCTTCTGTCCTTTATAACGTCTTTTCCTTTCTTTCTTCCCTCTCATCGTCTCCCTCCCCTTTTTACCCCCTTGTCTCTCTACTTCTAATTTTCTCTTCTGCATTTCCCTCTTCTGTTGCTTTCTGATTTTATACTTATTTTTCACTCTATTCTTTTTTTGAGTTGTTTTTCCCAATCTTAAACTTTCCATTCTCTTTCTCCCCTTTCCTTTTTTCCCCCCATCTAAGATTACTTGTTCATTAAAGATGGCTTCTTCTTTGTCACAATCTTCTTGTTTTGCAGGCATTTCTTGTTGTTTCTCATAATTCCAAATCTCCATTTCTAAAAACTGATATACAAAGCCAAAAGAATCTCCCTTCTTGTGCATCTTCTTTGTACTTTTTAAGTTCCATTTTCAGTTCTTCTAAAAGTGGAGCCATTTTAAAAAGTTTTAAACAACCACCCGATTGATTTTAGTCATTCAAAACAATAACCAAGAATCCAGAAATCATTAAGTAATCCAGATAGTCTCGAGTTATATCTTCTTATTTCTTTTTCGACTTTCTCTTCCTGGGGTTTTTGTTGTGATATTTCAGTTAGAATGTATCTTTTGGAAGTCTTGTTGAGATTTTGCTGTAAATTCTTTTTTAATTGCAGGCAGTCTCCTCCCTTCCAGATCCTGCCCTTTTATTCTTCCTCTCTCCTTTCCTGTTTTCAAAAGCTTTTAATTATCCAGAAATCTTTATTATCCCTTCGACTTTTTATTTTCAGCATTAAATGCCTATTGATGTCAAAGTGGATTTTTTTCCAATTTCTTGCTTAAGTCTCTTAGCTGTCAGTATAGGAAAAGGAGAAAACCAAATCTTTTCCCTTTTCTCTCTCCTTTGCAGCTTAAAAATCTTCTTAGGAAACAATGCTATTGTTTTTTAAAGTTTCAATTCTAGGGTACCTTATTTGTTGCTTTTGCTGTTTGACCTGGTCAACCAAAACTTTCTCTTCTCATCTTCCTCCTGCACATTCTTTTCCGGTTGAGTTCTTCTTTGTGGTGGCCATTTCTGGCCACCGCTGCAACCACCTTCAGGAAAGGCAGTAATGGCCAGCTGGGGAGGAGAGATGCGGCTCTCCTCAACCCTGCTGGCAGTCTCCCCCCTCTTCACCACCTCTACGGGATGGCTTAGCCCTGAAACCAGTTGGCTCGGGGCGCCCCAGCGGCAAGTACGGATCAAAGCCTTGGAGAAATGAGGTTTCGTTCTGTCACTGAAGAAGCTCAAACCGGAAGTCCAGCAGCAAAATGTTTTGAGTCAACAAGAAAGGAAGTCCAGTTGCCATGACTCAGCTTCCAAACAACAAGAATCTTCATTGAAAAAGTTTGGCAGAGAGTGGGGCCTTCCTTCCTTCCTTCCTTCCTTCCTTCCTTCCTTCCTTCCTTCCTTCCCTTCCCTTCCCTTCCCTTCCCTTCCCTTCCCTTTCCTTTCCTTTCCTTTCCTTTCCTTTCCTTTCCTTTCCATTCCTTTCCTTTCCTTTCCTTTCCTTTCCTTTCCTTTCCTTTCCTTTCCTTTCCTTGTGCTTTCTTGATTTCTTCTCAGTCAGCTCAATGCACTCCTTGATTTTCTGAAGCCATGATTCTATCATTTCCCTGTCTGATCTGGACCAGTTGTTTAGAAAGTTTCACTACCTTTTTCGGGCCATGCAATGCAGTTCAGTAGGGGCTGCTTGAACGACACTGGAAGGTTTTGCTTCTGAAGTCTGAAATCTAGAGAAATTGCAACCTACATGTAGGGTAATTCAAGGCTCTCCTCTCTCCTGTTTAACATCTAAATGAAACCACTGGGTGAGATTCAATCCACTGATTTGAGATTCAATGTCATAAATATGCCAATGACATCCAGCTTTATATCTCAATACCAATACCAACTGTCACAGGTGAAGCTATCAATGTATCTTGGAGTGTTTTGGTCTAGATGAGATGGAAGAAACTTTGGCTCAAGCCTATCAAGGCTGAATGGCTGTGGTTGGAGTTCCTTAAACCCTACTCCAGAGTCCGTGACCTAAGTATTTATAATCTATATTTTTTGAAAATTCATGATACCCTCCTCTACTTTTTTCACACAAAAAGTACCCTGTAAAAGACACTGGACTGGAAGGTACTGTCACAAAGTCACTGAGTTGTGTGGTCAATTGGTGACTTGAACTTCCATCACCATATTATATGGGCTCATCAATTTTTGAAAAAAAGTATCAAGGATTAATGGGGTCAATAGAAAAGCATTGCTCAATATTATTTGTAATGCATGAATTTATTAAATGGATATCCAATGCAGAATAAAGTGAATGGTGCCCTAAAGCAAGTTGAGAATAATTTCTTTAATTTCTTTAATTACTTTTTACATTGGCTTCTTACAGGAGTATTAATCAATTTTGTGGGTGAATCTTTGCATTCTGAAAGTTCCTGCTGTACATTTTAAACATTTGACAATGCACAATGCTTTAATTGGAATTTTACAGAAAGTCACAATGGTGAATTTGCATATGAGAAAGAAAGAAAATAAAAATAAGTAATAATACAGTTAAAAAGCTTCTTATAGAAAAGAATAAAATCATATCACTGAAGTTATCTCTTTGTTCCTTTCCCTTCATCAGTCTATCTATCTATCTATCTATCTATCTATCTATCTATCTATCTATCTATCTATCTATCTATCATGTACCTACCTACCTACCTACCTATCATCTATATTCACCCACAAAGAAAAAACATTTTACCATTCAAAATACTAATGACGAATTTTAATGCTTGATTTTCAATGCTTCTTAAATGCCCTTAAGAATGGCTGGAAATGCATAGCTGATGAAGCGTCTGAAGGACTGCTTGTAAGTTAAGAGAAATAAAAATACCAATAGCACTTAGACTTATATACCACTTCATAGTGCTTTACAGCACTCTCTGACCAGTTTAGAGTGTCCAACTATTGCCTCCAATATATGACTCCTCATTTTACCAACCTCAGAATGATGGAAGTCTAGATCAACCTTAAGCCAGTCAGGATTGAATTCCTGGCAATACTGCAATCTAACAACTACACCACCATAGCTCAATAACAGTCACTTTGTCCCATTCATGTGCAAAACAGTAGCTGCCTGTTCTTTGGATAGAAAATGATAAGCCTCCAGGTGTTGAAGAAGAATGGTGGCCCTGATTCTGCATGTGTGCTGAACAGGATAAACTACTATATTTCCATGCATTATCCGTCCTCAGAAATTTCTTAGAAGGAGCTTGTACAATGTAATTAGGACAGGCAAGAACATTTCTTCCCGATCCAATGATACATGTGTACATCTTCCAGCTTTCTCAAAAACACAAAATGATAACCCTCCCCTTCCATTCCAATAAGTCTGAAATGCTTTCACATAAGCTGTGTGAAACTGTGTATCTAAACACGGGCCCCCTTTTGTTGAGTATACAGGTGAAACTCAAAAAATTAGAATATCGTGCAAAAGTTTGTTTATTTCAGTAATGCAACTTAAAAGGTGATACTAATATATGAGATAGACTCATTACATGCAAAGCAAGATAGTTCAAGCCGTGATTTGTCATCATTGTGATGATTATGGCTTATAGCTCATGAAAACCCCAAACCCACAATCTCAGAAAATTAGAATATTACATGCAATCAATAAAACAAGGATTGTACATAGAACAATATCGGTCCTTTGAAAAGTATGCATATGTACTCAGTACTTGGTTTGAGCCCCTTTTGCAGCAATTACTGCCTCAATGCGGCATGGCATGGAAGCTATCAGCCTGTGGCACTGCTGAGGTATTATGGAAGACCAGGATGCTTCAATAGTGGTCTTCAGCTGTTCTGCATTGTTTGGTCTCATGTCTCTCATCTTTCTCTTGGCAATGCCCCATAGATTCTCCATGGGGTTCAGGTCAGGCGAGTTTGCTGGCCAATCAAGCACAGTAATCCCATGGTCATTGAACCAGGTTTTAATGCTTTTGGAAGTCTGGGCAGGTGCCAAGTCCTTCTGGAAAATGAAGTCAGCATCCCCATAAAGCTCTTCTGTGGAAGGAAGCATGAAGTGTTCCATAATCTCCTGGTAGACAGCTGCATTGACCCTGGACTTAATGAAGCACAGTGGACCAACACCAGCAGATGACATGGCTCCCCAAATCAACACAGACTGTGGAAACTTCACACTGGACTTCAAGCATCTTGCAGTGTGTGCCTTTCCATTCTTCCTCCAGACTCTGGGTCCTTGGTTTCCAAATGAGATGCAAAAGTTGCTCTCATCAGAAAAGAGGACTCTGGACCACTGAGCAACAGATCAGGTCTGTTTTTCTTTAGCCCAGATAAGATGCTTCTGACATTGTTTGTTGTTCAGGAGCATCTTGACAAGAGGAATACGACATTTGAAGCCCATGTCCAGGATGCGTCTGTGTGTGGTGGCTCTTGATGCACTGAGTCCAGCCTCAGTCTACTCCTTGTGAAAGTCCCCAACACTTTTGAATGGCCTTTTCCTGACAATCCTCTCCAGGCTGCAGTCATCCCTGCTGCTTGTGCACCTTTTTCTTCCACACCTTTCCCTTCCACATAACTTTCCATTAATGTGCTTTGATACAGCACTTTGGGAACATCCAACTTCTTTTGCAATTACCTTTTGAGGCTTTCCCTCCTTATGGAGGGTGTCAATGATGGTTTTCTGCACAACTGTCAGGTCAGCAGTCTTTCCCATGATTGTGATTCCTACTGAATCAGACTGAGACACCATTTAAGAGCTCAGGAACCTTTTGCAGGTGTTATGGCTTAATTAGCTGATTAGAGTGAGACACTTTGAGCCTAGAATATTGAACTTTTTCACAATATTCTAATTTTCGGAGATTGTGGATTTGGGGTTTTTGTGGGATGTTAACCATAATCATCTCAATTATGACACATCACAGATTGAACTATATTGCTTTGCATGTAATGAGTCTATCTCATATGTTAGTTTCACCTTTTAAGTTGCATTACTGAAATAAACAAACTTTTGCACGATATTCTAATTTTTTGAGTTTCTCGTGTAGTCAACCAGCTTTTCTTTAACACCAGTGGTTTTTGAACTTGGCCACTTTAAGACTTGTGGGCTTCAAATTCCAGAATTAGTCAGCCGGTTATGCTCTGCTGTTTGAGGAATTCTGGGATTTGTACAAGTCTTAGTGTGGCCAAGTTTGAAGACCCCTGATTTAACCTAATTTTTTTTTTTCACCAGTCATGTGCTTGCATTTTCAAGTCAGAAAGCAGTGAAAAGTGCTGGTAAATTATAGAAACCACTTAAATTTGGCAAGTATGAATGCAGATAATAATCAGTGGCAAGCCCTGTTTTTTATACTGTCAGTTTCAATTAATGAGCCATCTAGATTTGTGCCAACAGATTTGTACATGTTTTTAGTTGTTTAATCCAGATCTGTGTTACTACCACAAGTAGTATAATCAGAAGATGGCTGGAAATATTGTTATGCCTTCTCTAATAGCAACACCCAATCATTGCCATCCCTCCCTTGAAATCATCTAAGGCTGTGTCACCTGTAAAGTCATGGAATCAATTATTAACCAATCCATTATTCTCCACTTAGAGACAAACAACCTACTCTTCAATAAACAATTTTGGTTTCAGAAAAAAACTATCCTGTAATCTGCAACTCTTATACTGCAAAAACATATGGATTACACAACTCGATCAGACCAAAACAATAGACGCAATCTACATAGACTTCTGTAAAGCCTACTCCTAAAACTAAAATCTTATGGTATCTCTGGACACCTGCATAACTGGATAGAAGCATTCCTGTCAAACAGACAACAAATGGTCAAAATTCTGCACCTGTCAATAGTGGTGTCCCCCAAGGCAATGTTCTAGGACCAACTCTCTTCATACTCTACATAAATAACATCTGTGATCATATTAAGAGCAACTGAGTTCTCTTTGCTGATGATGTCAAGCTGTTCAATACCACAGACATTACTGCTACCCTTCAAAAAGATCTTGACTATGTATCAGAATGGTCAAACAAATGGCAACTTCAAATCTCAACAAATAAATGCTCTGTCTTACATATTGGCAAAAAAAATCAGAAAATAAAATACAAGCTGAATAGTCAAGACCTCATTGATGATCCAAGCTCTGTAAAGGACCTTGGAATACTCATCTCTCATGATCTAAGTGCTAGAGCCCACTGTAACTACATAGCCAAAAAGACATTAAAAGTTGTTAACCTAATCCTACATATCTTTTTCTCTGGTAATATCACACTACTAACTAGAGCATATAAAACATTTGCTAGACCAATACTCAAATACAGCTCATCAGTCTAGAACCCACATTATGTATCTGATATTAGCACAGTTGAGAAAGTCCAGAAATATTTCACAAGAAGAGTTCTCCACTCCTCTACTTGTTGTAGAATACCTTATGCCACCAGACTTGAAATTCTAGACCAAGAAAACCTTAAATTACGCCATATTTGGTCTGATCTAAGTATGGTATATAAAATCATACATTGCAATGACTTACCTGTCAACGAATACTTCAGCTTCAACCATAACAACACAAGAGCACACAATAGATACAAATTCAAGGTTAACCGCACCAAACTTGATTGCAGGAAATACGACTTCAGCAACAGAGTGGTCAATGTCTGGAATACTCTACCTGACCCTGTGGTTTCTTCCCCAAACCCCCAAACCTTTAACTTTAGACTGTCGACTATTGACCTCACCCCTTTCCTAAGATGTCTGTAGGGGGCATGCATAAGCGCACCAATGTGCCCATTGTCCCTGTCCTATTGTTTCTTTTATTTTTCTTATATGTACCCATTTCATGTATTCTCAACTATGTATATACGTATACCTATTATCTTGTAAGTGATTGACAAATAAAAATAAATAAACTAAGGTTACCGCATTGCAAGGGGGGGAGGGCTGTACCTTTCTAGACATAGCAGAGATTATCAATTGATGATGTAGCATTTGACATATTTTTAAAACCTTATTACTTTAATATGCAGACAGAAAAGAGTGGTAAGAAACAGTAAAAAGGAGGGAAGCAAAGACCAAAAATGTACAATACATATTCAGAAAGGCTCTTCTTTTAAACACAGCAGTAAACAGTTAAAATTATTAGCATCTAGAAAAAAAATTTTGGGAGACAATTATCCTAAGATATTTAACAGTACTCAAACATCAGTAGTTGACTGAATTTATACAAGATAGATGAGATGAACTCTTTTTAGTTGCAGAATTCTGATAATTAATCAAGCTATTGGTTATATTGATACTTTTGAAAAAGCACATTCATAATTATTAATAAGATATATTGTATCCGTAGCATTTAAAAACATTTCTCATTCATCTTAGTCATTTTAATGTGGCTTATAAGGTGAGCCAATGATTTTATTATAAAATTCAATAAATAAAAGCATGCTTAGGATTCTAATACGTAAGGAAAGAATTCTATTTTTAACAATCCTGGCTAAAACATTAGAATACCACAATGTAATCAATATTATGGGAAAATATTATTTATTTGCTCCAGAAATTTCCACTGAATCATATCAAAGGCTGTTTTTATGTTTACCAATTGACTGATTATTTGCAACTAAGTCATTTATGACTTAGAATAAGAATCTAAGAGAAAAACACAATAAAAACAATTATTATCTAATGCAATAAAAAATTATAAGAGAGCCACTGTAACTTCCATACAAATTATACCAAATATGTAGTAAAGGAACTCCCCCCTAACTCTCTCTCTAAATATATAAGGGAGAAAAAAATGAAAAGTGAATGCTACTTCTTTGCTTCAGATAATCTAACCCCATACTGCTAAATAGTTGGCAGTTTAAAATATCTCATCTGATCATGTCAGCAGCAGCAGCATCGACAAGGCATGTCAGACCTTAACCACAGTGAAAACTCTATTGGAAGAATGGGGAAAATACCAGTTTAAAATGTTTATTTGAAGTGGCATTGGCTGTAGTTTGGGGATATCCCAAAGGCAATATCACAAAGAGATTTCATGTAAAACTGCATCAGGACATGTCTGAACCATGTTTTAGCAAGATGATATCTCACTAGGCATCCCAGCAATTTTCTTCCTGTGATTGGCCACTGGTCTTCCATTTGCAAGTCAAAGCTGTTGAGGATGGGACTTCTATCAGTAGCTTGGTACTTTTTGAAGACAGGGGTCTCAAGATACTACTTTTGCTGTTTTGGTGCCATTACACATATTTAGAAAAGGATTTCTTTACATCCTCTGTTGTCTTTGTTTCAGAAGTAAGAAAAAGGTAAAGGAGTCCCCATGGATTTTATCCCTCTAGCTGTACTCATCTCTATTCCTGAAGCCAAAGAGCCAGCATTGTCTGAAGATGTAGTCATGTGGACAGCACAACATCACGCTGAAGCAGAGTAGGTATGATGAAAAATGCAACACTGTTACCTTCCCGCATGCTTATATGGTGTACTATTCATCTACTTGCATTTCTATGCTTTCGAACTGCTAGGTTGGCAGGAGCTGGGACAAGTAACAGTGACAGACTAGAACACTGGGCCGTATCTAACAAAATGAAATTCAAAGTAGAGAAAAGTAAAGTCCAACACTTAGGCAAGAAAAACCAAAAGTACACAAATAGACTGGGTGAAACCAGGCTCAATAGCAGTAACTGTGAGAGAGATCTTGCAGTCTTAGTGGGCAACCAGCTAAATATGAGCCAGCAGCAGCCAAAAAAGCTAATGCAATCCTAAATTGCATTAACAGAGGGATACAATCGAGATCAAGTGAGGTACTAATACCACTCTATAAAGCCTTAGTAAGACCATACCTAGAGTACTGCATCCAGTTTTATTCACCACATTATAAAAAGATGTTGAGACTCTAGAAAAAGTACAGAGAAGAGCAACCAGGATGATTAGGGGACTGGTGATTAAAACATATGGAGAATGGTTACAGGAACAGGCATGGCTAGTCTAGTAAAGAGAAGGACCAGGGGAGAGATGAAAGCAGTCTTCCAATATTTGAGGGGCTGCCACAGAGTGGAAGGGATGAAGCTGTTAAGTTCTGAGCGTGGGCGCGAAGAATGGAGACGAGCCGGTATAACAGTGAACTTCAAAACTCTTTATTAACATTGTGTGACAGCTCAGCTCAATGGCTGCAACGGCCCTCCTTATATAGGCAACTTATTATATATTCAACCAATGAAAACCCGGGAGCGCTAGCTCCGTTAACCAATGGGAGAGGCTCGTTAATGGCCAATCAGATTCACCTGAATGGACCAATCTGATGTTGCCATTAACGGCCAATCAGAAGTGTAGGGCCAGAACCCTGCACTTGACTTCAAGCTCTTGATAACTTTATTAACACATTTATTCATTCACAAAACCCCTTCCCCCCGGGTTCCATTTATGGGGTGCGGTTACGTAGTCCTTGAGGTAGACTGGTTGTTTTGTTAGTCTATTTGACTTTCATTGTGCACCCGGTATTTGGCTGCAATCTTGTTGAGGTAGGATGTTGTCTGGCGAAAGGGGTGCCTCTAACTCTGAGTTTGAATTCTCGTTGTCACCAACATCTTCGGTATCACCATGAGGTGAACTCACTCCCATCCCTGATTCTTCTTCACATGTTACTGTTTCGCTGTTGTTTCTATCATTAAAACTTTCTGTTATTTCAAGTTCATCTTCCTCCGTATCTCCTCCCCCCTCAGTTTGGACATCAGGGGACTCAGAGATTCCTGACTGCAGCCTTGATCATACCTGATCAATATGGCGCTTCCATAGTCTATTATCGCGACATTCCACGAGGTATGATCTAGGGATGGTTACTCGGACCACAGTCGCCTCGACCCACAACGGATCGCCCAACAAGTTTTTAGCGAATACCAAGTCACCTACCTGGAAGGTACGGCATCGCCCGCTGGATCCGTGTGGTTTCTCAGGTTCATACGATTGGTGTAGTCGGTCGAGGTGGGAGCGGAGCTTCTGCCCCATTAGCAATTCGGCGCTGTGCGGAGTGATATGCTGCAAAAGGAGTATCTAGTTTATTTTTTCTTCGATATTGTCATAGTCCATTTTGTGTAGTGTTTTCTTGACGAATTGTACCATGCACTCGGCCCTTCCGTTGGCCGCAGGATGTGCTGGCGAAGTCAGCGCATGGCGAATACCGTGGTCCACCAGGTACTGTTCAAAGGACAACGTGGTAAATTGGGGTCCGCTATTGGATACCAGAACATCTGGTAATCCATGAGTTGTAAATAGTCTGTCTAGTTTCTAGATGACCGCTTCGGTTGTTGTATTCCTCATTTCATGGATTTCAAGCCAGTTCGAGTAGGCATCCACTATTAACAAGAATGTGTGGCCTTTGGTAGGTCCCGCGAATACGGGACCAGGGTCCCCGCGGTGTTCCCCATTCAGTTGGGGTTACTTTCGGTGGGGCGTTGCTTACTTCCTGGCATTTGTGACAAGCTTTGACCCATGTCTCGATTTGCTTGTTGATGCCCGGCCATCACGCGTAGCTGCGTGTGAGGGCTTTCATGCACACGATGCCGGGGTGGCTATCGTGCAAGTTCTTAGTACCGCTCGTTGTAGCCGCTCTGGGACAACGATTCTATCTCCCCAGATAATGCAGCCCTTCTGTGAAAACAGTTCTGTTTGTCGGCTCTTGAATGGGGCGTAGTCATCAGGTATCTGGTCCAATGGCCATCCACGCTTGACCCAACTGAGGACTCATGCTAAGGTGGGGTTGCGTTTCATTTCCATTGCGATATCTCGGGCTGTTAATGGCAGTGTTTGAAGTGTCTCGATCTGCAACGTTGTCACTGTAGGCACGGGGTCATCAATGGTCTCTGGAAGCGGTGCTGGGCTCAATGCGTCGACGTGGGGAATGGCCTTCCCCGGGCGGTGTTGCAGCCGATAATTATGGGCAACCAAGAATTCTGACCAGCGAGTCATTCTGGTAGATAATATATAGGGGGTTGGCTTATCTCCCGCTATAATTCCCAGCAAAGGTTTGTGGTCAGTCACTATAGTAAAGGCTCGGCCGTACACGTACTCATGAAATCTCTTGACAGCAGATACAATAGCAACGGCTTCTTTATCAATCTGACTGTAATTGCGTTCTCTTTTTGAAAGCGTCTTTGAGAAATAGGCAAAAGGGGCTTCACTACCATTTGGCAAAACATGGCTCAAAATGGTGCCTACTCCAAAAGGTGATGCATCACACGTGATCGTTAACAGCAAAGTCTCATTGTACTGCATTAGTACAGCATCAGAAGTCAATAATTTTTTTACATTTCGAAACGCCTGCTCTTCTCTATGTCCCCATACCCAGATTGCTTTTTTGTCCAAAAAACGATGTAGGGGTTTGGCTACGGTTGCTTTGTGCGGCAGGAAAGCGTTATAGAAATTGATAAGGCCTAGAAATGCCTGGAGGTCGGCCTTATTTCGGGGTTTTATGGCATTCTTGATTGCTCTCAATTTGCTATCGGTAGGGTGAATGCCATTACTGTCAATTAAATATCCTAAAAATTCGACACGATCAGTGCACAGTTCA
>BHEV01051796.1:0-14558 GCA_004319985.1 Emydocephalus ijimae | reverse complement strand
TATAATTAAGAAGAGTGGAAAGTGGGGAGAAGCTATAATGAAGATATAAAATGGTAAATAAGATAGGAAATGGTACATAAGATGAGCATAAATTTAACTGAAGTCCATATAAAGAGAGGTAATCCGTGGCCAAGCTACTTTCTAAAAAGAAGTTTTGTGTTTTTGTGTTTTGTGTATTTATGTTTGTTTGAGATTTAATAAAACCTTGGAGGAAAACTAGATGAGGATAATTATAAACAAAACAGAGGGAAATATGGATATGATGAGTATAAAATGGATAAATATAGAAAAGAAACGTAATTGAATAAGAGTAAAGAGAAATAATGAGAAATCTGCTAAAAGATATTTAAGTGGAAATGGCATATATTATAATTATGTTGTATAAAATAAAATAATGTTTTATCCGTCTTGTAAAAATTTATAATGGAAAGAGGTTTTATGTGTTCAATGTTTAATGATGTTTTGGTTGTTTTTAAAATTAATAAAATTTGTTGCAAAAAAAAAATAACTTAAAAAAAAATTTAACAACCAGTTGCTTGATGTGCTTCCCATTATTTATTTAATGTTTCAGTCTAGCCTACCGCTATGGGATTTCTGGTGGTTTTTCCATCCAAGTGTTAACAAAAGCAGAGTCTACTTAATTTTTACAAGATCAGCCAAGGTCAGTGAGGCGGCTGTCATACAAAAACACTCACTGATTATAATTCTTAGCAAATGATGGGAATGTTTCTGGAGAACTAGGATAAAAAAGCTAAGAAAAATCCCACTACTTAGTGAAATATAGAAGTACAGGTTAAGTCAGTTATGAAGTATATGGCATAACATAATCAGAAAATGTATCCTGGCTTCTTTTAGCAAATTTCTCATTATTTCTCTTTACTTTTATTCAATTACATTTCTTTTCTATATTCATCTATTTTATAACCATCATATTTATATTTTCATCTGACTTGTTTACAAATATTCTCATCCTCCAAGGTTTTATTAATTCTTAATCAAACATAAACACACAAAACACAAAAACATAAAACTTCTTTTTAGAAAGTGGCTTGGCCCCAGAATACCTCTCTTTGTACGGACTTCAATTAAATTCATGCTCATCTTATATATCATTACTTATCTTATTAACCATTCTATATCTTCTATATAACTTCTCCCCGTTTTTCACTCTTAATTCTATTTTATTTATTTCATCTTACTTTAAATCATTATACTTGTATCTTTTGTCCATTCTTTTCCAATTATCCATTTATCACAATCTCTTTAATATAAAAAAGAAAGATTTCTCCTGAAATCACTGATCGAAGTATGATGCCTTTCTATCCCATAAGTTAACATTTAGCATAATATCTAGTTCCCAATCTGATTCTGCTTAGTACATTCTACCTATTAACTTTTAAGAAAAGAAAAAAAAGAAAAAAGAGAATAATAAATCTATAAAATAATTAAGTGCATAATTACCATTCTACTTTTTAGTATGTTTTAAATAATACATTTTAAACTAAAAGAATTAAAAAAGAAAGAGAATAAAAAAAAGTTATGATAACATTAAGAGAAAAGCAAATTAAGCTCTATCATTAAATCTTAAACATTTTACACATTCTCAATAATATTAAATGTTAAGATCGATCATTAAATCTTAAACACTGTAATATTTTGATTTATTAAATCTTGTAATGTTCCAATTGTCTACTTCAAAAACAAATGCTACAATAATACATTTATAATAACATTAATATAGCCAATAAATTCTATATTTTAAACATTCTCTTTAATATTCTAGTTTTCTATTTCTAATACAAATACTACAATACTATCTAATGTACTTTTGCAGATCCTTTTTTTAAATAAATTATACATTACCCTTTGTCCCTAAAGAAAAATTTATTTTTCCCATCTTGTTTTATCCCTTTGTGGCTTCCCCCCCCTTTCCCCTTCCTTTCTTATCCCACCTAGTCTTTTCACACCCCCCCTAACCTCCGCCTTTTTAGTTTCCCCTCTCTGTTGTATTCCTCTTTTCTTTTGCTTTCTGGCATTGTATTGATTTTGCATCTCATTTTTATCTTTCTTGGATGTTTTTTTTAAGTCCTTCATTTTCCTTCCTCTCTTTCTCTTCTCTTTCTTAGTCAAATTATTTAATTAAAGATAGCTGCTGCTTCTTCTTCTTCTTCTTCTTCTTCTTCTTCTTCTTCTTCTTCTTCTTCTTCTTCTTCTTCTTCTTCTTCTTCTTCTTCTTCTTCTTCTTCTTCTTCTTGTATTTCCTCCATTTGTTGTTGTATTTGCTGATAAGTAGCAAATGCCATTTCTAAAAAGTAAAAGATATCTCCCAAAGAGTCCTTTTTCTTTGTTTTTCCATATTCCTTTCTTAGTTCATCAATAGATAGAGCCATTGTAAACCTTTCTTCTTCTTCTTTTTCCCCTCTTCTTCTTCTTAAAACAACCAAGATGTTTCAAAACTTAAAAAACAGTTCCCCAAAGTCCCAAAGTCATCAAACATCCAAACAAAACAGAAAGTTCTTCCCTTTACACTTTCTCTTCCTGGGGTAATATCAGTTAGGAAAGAAATAAAGAACCCAATCTGTACTTTAAAGCCTTATTGCAGTTAGCTTCTAGTCTCAAAATCTTCAAGGCATCTCCTCCAACAAAATCTTAATATAGGTTTTTTTTGGGTTGTTGGTCATTTCCCTTCCCACTTATAACAAAGAGATTTAAATTTTACCTTCTTTAAAGAAGCAGATTTTTCAATGTCTATTTGTGAATTCCGTAGGGAAGGAGAATAAACTTTCCCTTTCAGCACTATTCGCCACTTTTAGAATCTCCTCTGGAAACAATGTATCATTCAAAAAACCCCGTAGTTTTCAGGATATTAGATATATCTTAAATATATCCCGGCAGCCAAAGAACTTTCACTTTAAAACTTTCCAAACTTTCTCCTTCTTCCTCCTGCACATTCTTATCCAGTTGCCAGCTTCTTTGTGGCGGCCATTGCTGACCGCCGCTCCACCGCCTTGAGAAAAAGGGGTTTTGCTGGGTGGGGAGGGGGTCTGTGACACCCCCAAACCCCTATCCGTATCCCCACTATCTTCAGCTGCCTCTACGTGGCAGCCTTATCCTCCAGACCCGTCAGGATCAGAGGCACCAAGACAGCTAGCGCGACAGGAATCGCGCTGGATCGCGAATCCCTGCCGCCACCGAAGCCTGGCAAACCGGAAGTTCGTATCCTGGCTTTTGAATGGACTGACGTTTATTCCAAGGAACTTTCAAATATGACATTTTTACCAATCCTACATTTTAAAATCATGCATTTTGTGCACAGATTTCATAATGTATCATTGCCAGGAAGACTGCAGAAAAACTGACAAGACTATCCCATGCATTTTTGTTTTGTTTTTGTTTTGTTTTGCAATTCTTAAAGGAGCTCTTTCAGTCCCTAAACCTCTCCTCACTGCAGACCAAAAGAGCAGAGCAAATATAGATGGAGCAGAAATGCTGAAGAGATGGAGTTGAAATGCCGCATCTCATTGCCCTTTTCTATGCTATCTTTCCATATTTAAATGTTCAACAAACTCTAAATATTTAAAGGGGTGGGGAAAAAAGAGAGCCTGATTCTTTATATCTTCCCCTTCGTTCCTTTTTTCAACCCCCAGCATGGCTTTCAGAAGTAGTTAACAGTACAATTTGATATAGAAGTCATAAGACGGACTATGTCCAACACCAGACATAGTTCCAATCTCAAAGAATGTGGTCCATTTCAAACCACATGTCTAATTTCTGGAAGAAGAGGCAGAATTCTCCATGGCTCCTGAGAAGGATAATCCATATCTAGATTACAGTTGCCCAACATCTTGTTGCACTATGGGCAACAATTTGAATAACATTCCCTCACTAATAATGTGGGGTGTATTTTTTTATTCAATGTATATAGCTGCCCATCTCGGTCAAGTGACTCTGGGAAGCTTACAGTTCTAAAACTATAAAACAGTTAAAATGATTAAAACAATAAAAGCATTCAAAAATAAATGCATACAGCAACTGAGATAATTAACCAATTAAGCAATTAATAGGAAAACCAAGAAACAGGCCCATTAGTGAATTTGAAGCCCCAGGCCTGGGTACACTGCCAAGTTATGAAAGGCCAACAGGGTTGGGGCCATTCTAATTTCCAAGTACATACACTTCTTTCAGTGCTTGTATTTGGAGAATCTATATAGTCAACCATTTCAACATTAAGAAGATCAATAAATGCATCATTCAGTAAATATCTTGACTAAGGGACCATTTCCTGCCACATGACTCTGTGTGATTTCCCTTGCCAGACTCTTCTTAAGCAGCAAGAAAGTGGATGGAGAAATTTTATGGATTTGTTTGGCAGTGGTGAAGAGGAGAGACGACAGATTAGAAAGATTTTCTTGTCTTTGGAAAAAATGAATTTCTGGGATTAATGTAGGCCATTTCATCCTTGTGCAAATATAATACTCTTATTATTCTAAACCCAGTAGCAGGATCACATTGATCCTTGCAACCATTCTTGAAGCTTCCTGGCTGAGCATTTCTCCTACATGTTCACAAATTTAAAATGAACTCTGGCTGAAATTGTTTTTGCTTCTCCAGGATAATGCCTGTCTTTATGCTATGCTTGTTCAATGTATGGGACTGTCAGCTTTTGGACTATAAATGGCAGCTTCACTTTCTTTCCACCATGATTCTGGTACATTATCTAAAAAAGTGTTTTAAGTTCCTCCTCATAACTTGTTCCTCATCATTCACACTTGAAATTTCTGCCCCCTTCTTTTTCTAAAGATGCAAATCTATTTAAAAAATAGTAGAGTATACAGTTTCACCTGTCATAGATGCCAGTCAATCAGCACTGGGCAAAAGTCTTTGTCTCACACTATTCTTTTCACATTAAAAGAAACACACATACACTGTATTTTTACTATAAACTAAACTTACATATCATTCTAACCATTGTCTGGCGGAGCAGCTTACAATATTATCATATGTAAACAGAACAGCAAACACTGCTGATAACAAACCACTTTACATAACACAATGCTGATGTGCTGAGGTATCATAACCCAAAACCATTCTGAGACTTGGTCCATTCATTTCACTTAATTTCATAGCTGAATATGCAAGAGGGGTTGACCAAAGCTCAATGTTCGTAAGGTATGATGTGATTTTTTTTGGCAATCAACTCTCCATTACTATAAGTGGAGACAATGAGGCTTCTTTTTGATGGACCCACATTTCTATTTCTCCCAGGATAGAAAAGATATAGTCTGCCAAAGCATCACTTAAAGACAGACAACTGTACTGGAGTTGTCCTTGGCATAATGTGAGCAATCCCAACAGAAATAGAACTAATGCATTGTTTTTGGGCAGGATCTTTTCTCTGTGTGTTTGTTTTTCAGAAACTCCCTAAAATAAACCTTATGGGCTAGAACAACCAAAGGATGGCAGGCTTTCATTTCTGCACAAAAGACAGAATGTGTCAGCTGGTGCTCCATTCAAAATCCAAGAAAGAAATACTTAGACTCCATTAGTTAGAGAAAAGATATCTTTTACTGGAAATCAAGTGGTAGCAACAAAAGAATTCCGAATCTGAGAAAATGGGCGTGTAAATCACATATACATCAGGCAATATTCCCGCCCCTAATAGTTCAATTGGCTCATCCAATTAAAAGTTGTGTATATCATCATTAAAAGTTGTGTATATCATCCAGGTGGTGATGAGGCCTCTGTCCATTGACCTTGACATATTTGGATAAAGAGTTGCAGCTGCGCATAGCATAGGATAGAAGCCTAAGCAAGAACCTCCTCCCCCAACTTATACAGTTCTGTTTTGTAACACCTCCAGCTTGCTTCCCATAACCACATCCCCCTCCTCCCCCCATTACTTATGACAGCTGAAAGATGCAAAGCAAAGGGAGAAAATCTTGAAGGCTGACAGAATGCTTAATCATTATATTTTGGTCCACAAATCTTTTCTTGTATTTTTTTTAGATGCCCTGTTATGGTTTAGTGTAGAAATTAAATTTGGGGGAAAATAACCTTCAGTTAACACAGTAGTTCTTCACCAAATATATCAAACCAATGTGTTGTAGGAAACTAAACAGATTTCTTCTATAAATCCACTGAATAAGAGGCCTGAAGGAAACTGAGGTAGTATATGTTATATATTTGCATACTTGTAATACTGCATTATGATTGGTCCGCCAATGCTGCCTATTGATTGGTCCATCCTGAATACTTGAATACTGTTTGTAATTGATCCGCCTGATGGCGGGAAGTTTAAGGAGCCATCATTGGCCGTGAGCAGCTGCTGTAAAAGAGGCTGCCGTAGCTCCGGTTTTGTTGAAGTTACTGAGAGCAAATAAAGAGCTGAATTTACACTGGTTTCGAGTCAGATCTGTTCCCGTGACAGAACAGTATATCCAGACAGTGGTGAAGCTATGATATTTCTAACAGCTCTTCAAGAATGGCCAATGGTTCCTTGCAGAAGATTGCTTCTTTCTGTCTAAAGAAGACAGATTGGTTTCCAACTGGGGGAAAGGAAACTAGATCACATGGTTAAGTATCTGCATGCAGATTGCTATTAGAAGCTTCACTTTTGAAATATATATTTATATAATTGATTTTTAATGTGTTACTGGAATCAAATTGTTGGAAAAATAGGGAATTATTGGAAAGGGAAAGAGAAAAATTGCTCCCTGAGCTGTCAGACATGCCCGATTTGGACAATTTTATGGCAATTCCAGATGTTGTTATCCAGTTGTAACCTTCCCATATTTTCTCACTGTCTATCTGTCTTTTTGTCTGACCTACTGTAGAGAAAGAGCAGAAGAACAGCACAATATGTGACTGAGGCACTGGAACAGTTTCCTTGAAAAACATGGATAACATTTTGGGAATCCTTGAGCTTTCTCAAGTGCCTGCTATCATTTCTAATGTCAAAGCCAAGTGAGAAGCAGACAAACACAGGTTGTCAAATTATCCAGCCAGAATGCAAAATTGGCTGAATAGATTCCTTGACCAAACCCTGTGGTGCACAGTTGACTAGATTATAAAGTGGCCTAACCATAGATCTCATGTAACATGGGAAGCCATACAGCATGATGTACAAATAATAATGTCTGAAGGAGCCACAGTATAACTTGGCATGGTCCCAGCCATAGATTGGGTCCACAATTCAATCTATGTTATGTGAACCAGGAGGATCTGTAATTGGGTTTCCAGGCATGAAGTCACTGATATTTAGAATCAAAGTTGGCAAAAGCTCAGGTGCATGTGTGGGTTCTTGTTTCCAAAGTATTCATTTTTAGCAAAAAGAAAATACTAATTGCAGGAGTGACATTTTCTGCTTTTCACAATTCATTTGTTACTTTCCTGCTCTAGGGCTCTTGACACAATTTACAGCAGCAAGGAGTGCACCTCCACAGTACAAATTTTAAAACCAAGATCTGAACAAGAGGGTTGATAGAGTGATAGGAGAATACTGGCTTTCTGAGTAGTCACATGTCAGCATTAGGAACACTATGTAGTTGCTTTCTAAATTTAAAACTAGGGATTTTTTTTGACCCTAGTTATGCAAAGCATCATGCTTTGCCTCTTGTAGACTTAATCAGCTTGCTAATTAGTAGGCATCTGAAAAAAATAAATCAAGATCTAATTTGGTTTGATGGCCCTTCAACAGGGGTGGGATTCTACCAGTTCGCACCTATTTGCTAGAACTGTTGTTAACATTCTAAGCAGCGAACCGGTTGTTAGAAGAAATTACTGGCCTAATCCTGTAAGAAAGCAGGAAGGAAACATTCTGGTGTTGCTTATAGAAACTACCTCTCTGTTAACCCTCATTACATTCTTGGCAGGACTAGACTTCCTGTCTCAGGAACTTCTCTGGAGTTCCCCCCCCCCTTTGGTGGTACTTTGCTTGTGTGGAGTGAACATTCAGTTACAATGGCACTGAAAAAAGTGACTTATGACCATTTTTCACACTTACAACTGTTGCAGCATCCCCACAGTCATGAGAGGCCAGGCGAGGAGATGCGTGCCTTGATGTGAGTGATACTGAGTTGGCCACACCCAGCCAATAACATGACCACCAAGCCATGACTACCCAGTCATATGACCACCAAGCCACACCCACCACCTAAGCCACGCCCAGAGAACTGGTTGTTAAAAAAATTGAATCCCACCCCTGCCTTTCACATTCCTATTAAAAGAGAGCCCAGCCTTCTTGCTGTTTTTGAACTTTGCACTTCTCAAAGCCAAGTTTTACACAAAAAGATTGGAAAGGAGGCTGATAAACAACCCACCCTGTTTGCACCACTAATACTCAGGGAAAACAAGCAGCCAGCTGGCTTTACATGAGTAAGCTGGCCCTTTGGATGGAAAGGGGAGAAGAAGGTGAGTGGGTTGTTTGAACAGCTGCAAAGAATTTGCAACTCTTTTTCCTCTCCACTTGCATACCAGCAGAATCCTTGTGCCAAGCCAAATAAGACAATTCCTAAGAGCAGGCTACTGCAATGCTGCCATATTGAATGGCAGGAGGGGGAAGACCAAACCAGCTGGCAAGAGGACTGAACACGGATATGTGATGGAGCAGTAAGAAATGACTTCAGAGCACACAGACTATACCGGGGGAAAACAGGGTCTTGACCACATTACAGACTACTAGACCATAGTTTTTGATGCTGATTATACTTTTATTAATTGGACTGGAACTGTATTAGCCTGGATTAATAAGGGCCCAATAAAACACTAGTTTTTCCTCTTTGCTTTTTCTTCTCAATTCTCTCCCAAGATTTAGATAAATTTAATCTATCGTCATTTAATTAATTTAAAAATCTAATTTAACTAATTTAAAAATTGGGGAAGTGATCACAATTTACAGCAGAGCATCATATATCCTGTGTATATCATCATTCTATTATTAGATCACAGACTCACAGGGTGGCTACATTTCAATAGCACTGCTAATGCTTAACACTCTCCCCGTATTCTTACTGTAAAGAAACTATGTGCTTTCACCCTAAGAATGTTAGACTATTTTCTTTGTTCTTATTAAATGAACTTAACCTCATTTGCACTTCCTGGGTTATTATGCAAATTGCAATTAGGCTGTCCATTGCATTCCACATTTCTTCACATTTTGCATTGAAGTTCCAAGCTCAGCATTTGCACTGACATAGCATAAATTAAAAAAAGATGTTAGGGAAAATTGATAGAAAAATAAATGCAATAGTCTTTACATTAAAAATACTGATAAATGATTCCACAGAATAAGGTGTGCAAATGAAATTGACCACATTTACAGCTGATTAAGAAGAGGGTGTGTGAGTTTGACTAAGTGATAACATTATTTATTTATTAAGACCTTAGTAGCACAGTGGTTAGAATCCAGTACTGCGGACTAATTCTGCTGACTGCCTAATGCCAGCAGTTTGGTAGTTTGATCCTGACTGTCTCAATGTTAACTCAGCCTCCCATCCTTCTGAGGTGGGTAAAATGAGAACCCAAATTGTTGGGGGCAATATGCTGACTCTGTAAACTGCTTAAAGAGAGCTTGGTCTGTTTTCTTTCAATCACCTACTTATCCTTTCTATCTAATACAATATTTCTCCTGTAAACCCAGATTAAAGTATGACAACGTTTTATCTTCCCCCTAAATAACACTTAAAATAATACATATTTTCCGTGCTGATTCTGCTCCGTACATTCAAAGTATTACATTTCAAAATAGTAAAACAAACAAATAATATTGAGTTTAATAAGTAATAATAAAACTAAAAACAAGTAAAAAAAGAAATATTAAATTTATAATATAGTAAAAGCAATGTTTCATAAGAAATTAAATTCTATTATTAATTCTTAAACAATAAAAATACTATTTCATACTATTATGAAATTAAGAAATTAAACTCTATAATTGAATCATGACTTCGCTTTAATACATTTGAAAATCATATAATATTCTAATTTTCTAACTCAACTTCAAATACTAATGTCTACAATGCACTTTTATGTACTTTTGCAGAATCATTTTTTAAAAAAGATTATCTCACTCCTTATCTCTGAAAAAAAAACACCATTTTTTTGCATCTTGTTTAAAGCCTTTATGACTTCTCTTTCCTTTCCCCCTTTCTTTCTTCTCCATTCTAACTTTTTGACCCCCCCATCTCTCCAATTTCACTCTCTTAATTTTCCCTCTCTGTTGTATTTCTCTTTTCTGTTGCTTTCTGACATCATATCGCTTTTTCATCTCCTTTTTCTTTTTCTTGGTTGCTTTTTTAAGTTCTAAGTTCATCTTTTCCTTGCCCCCCTTCCGCTTTTCTTCCTCCACTAAGTTTATTTGTCCATTAAAGATGGCTTCTTCTCCTTCATACCAGCCTTCCTGTAGTATTTCTTGGTAGGTAGAAATCACCATTTCCAAAAAGCGAAAGATAGATCCAAATGAGCCCTTATCTTCGTTTTTCAGTTTTTGAAATTCCATTTGTAGTCCTTCAAAAGATAATACCATTTTTTCTTTCTTTCTTTTTTTAACGCAACCCTAATGTCTTGAGTCCCTTTTTTTAAAAAACAAAATTTCACAAAGATCTCAAAGTCACAAAGCAAACCAAATCAATTTTAAGTTGTTGTTTTTTTTTTAAATCCAATGTCAGAAATCCTTTATCCCTTGGCTTTAAATTTCAAATTGAGTTACCTTCCGTGCCCAAGTCGATTTTTCAGATCTCCTTTTGCAGTTTCTATGGCAAGGGAGAGTTAAGAAAAAATTTTTTTCCCCTTAACAGCTTTAACCACAGCTTTCCAGTCTTCTTTGGGAAACAATGTATCCTCAGGCAATTCAAACAGTTCAGTTTCCAGGGTAATTAAGAGTTGTTATTGTCTCGGCTGAGCCAAATTTTCACTTCCTCCTGCAACCTCCAGCACAAATCTTATCCGGCTGCAGGCTTCTTTGTGATGGCCATCACTGACCGCTGCTCCACCACCTTAGGAAAGAGGGGTTTTTCTGACTGGGGAGGGGGTCTGCGACACCCCCAAACCCCTGTCCGGATCCTCTCTCTCTTCAGCTGCCTCTACAGGGCAGCCATATCTCCCAGACCCATTTGGATCGGGGGCACCTTGGCAGCAAGCACAGCAGGAATTGCAGACAAGCAAATTCCTGCTGCTGCCAAAGCCATGCAAAACCGGAAGTTCAGAAATGTTATTTTTGATAACATTATGTTTTACCAATAAATTGGTCAAAAATCCAATACTGCTGCAGTTGGGTGGGCATCCATCACTCAGGATCACTTTTGACCCTTAGCCTCATTTTTTCCTGGTTCCCACAAGCATGGATGTGCTACCCAAATTTGCTAGCATGATTTGTCATATGTTGGGGAAAAATTTATGAGACCAGAATATTGTACATCAGATGTCCCCAGCCCTTGGTCCATGGACCAGCACTGGTCTGTGGCATGCCAGAAACCAGGCCATGCAAACAAGTGAACCCACATCCAAAGATGTAGGCGGCACAAAAAACAAACAAACAACAACAAAAAAACACGCTCCCTCTGGTTTGCAGAAAAACCTCTCTCCACAGAATTGGTCCCTGGTGCCCAAAAGGTTGGGAGTCATTGGTGTAAGCCCTATAGTAGCATTACTAGAATTTAAGCTGTTGTGAATCAATAAATACTTAATAAAGATTATTAAGAGCTTGAAGCAAAGTGCAGGGTTCTGGCCCTGCGCTTCTGATTGGCCGATAATAGCAACATCGGATTGGTCCATTCAGGAGAATTTGATTGGCTGTTAACGAGCCTCTCCCATTGGTTAATGGAGCTAGCGCTCCCTGTGTTTTCATTGATTAAATAAGTTAAGAGTTGCCTATATAAAGGGGCCCATCGTGGCCATTGAGCTGAGCTGTTTCACATGTAAATAAAGAGTTTGAAATTCACTGTTTCACTGGCTCATCTCCATCCTTGCACCCATGCACAGAACATAACATAAGCCAACAAACTAACGAACCCTAGCTCCTGTACTCAGATCTGAAATATTCCAGCTTTGTCCAGATGTATTATACAGGTCCAAATATTTTGTATTACCGCCCACCCATAGGAATACTAGAGAGACCCTAATCAGTTAAATAGGGGAAGGTGTCCTTCATGGCCTACGAGAGGAACTGAAAAACTAAAATGGTACCCCCCCCAAAAAGTAAGTGGCAGGCATTTGTTAAGAGAGCCATTGATCATGTTACAGTAACAAGCTGACCAAAACCCAGTTAAGCATGGTGATTACTACATGTAGTACAAGTCAAAGCCCTTCTAATTGCTCAGCTGATAGCATAATGGTCTCTCTGAGGATTTGGTCTCAGTCCAATAATGACGCAGCTGCCTGACTCACCCAGAGGAATAATTTCTACTTTATTAGAACTATGGTTTCCAGCTCAGTAATTCCAGAATATTTTTTTTATTCCTTGTGGGATAAATACTTGCTGATTGAGCTGGGTATTTTTTTTTTTTGCCTTGCTTCATTTTCCTCTCCTTTCTAGTTGTCAGGAAGGGCAAATTTCTAAGCAAGTTCCCAGAAGGCTTTTCCTCTCCATACTTGCAGGAACTTGACTTGTGCTTTGCCATTTTTCTACAGTTTCTCCAAAATGTCCTAAAACAGTTGAAATGTACAATTGTTTACAAAATAAGAAATCAGTGAATATGGCAGGCACAGAAATTTGGATTGCCCTTTCAGTCATCTCACCTCATTTGGCAGAAATAATAGCTTCCAAACATTTCCAATAGTCAGCTAGTTTCTACTTTTGAAATGCTTCTCACTCTTCCTTGCAAATCTCTTCTAGCTTGGAAATACTGTTTAGTCCCCTTGCATTATACAGGTAATATTTAAGTCTCGGGCCTTTGAAAGTCATTTCCAAAACTTTTTCATCTTTTGTTAGATCTGGTTGATTTGGACTTTATCCCAAAAGTGCTTTTCAAAAGGCAACTGGACTTCTTTGGGTTTTTTTCCCCCTTGAAAATGTTTTGCTTCTCATCCAAGAAACTTTTACAGTTCTTCAGCTGAAGAAGCGTCTTGGATGAGAAGCAAAACATTATCAAGGAAAAAAACTAAGGGAGTCTAGTTGCCTTTTAAAAAGTGGCTTCAGGACAAAGCAATTGAACTCCAAAACAGTTGAGAATCTCCATAGATATTTCAAATTTATGTTTTGGATAAATTGCCCTGCAGAAATATCTAAACCCCATTCAGTTTCATTTCCCCCACCCCCAATGACTAGAGAATATTAGTTTCTACAATATGTTGATATTAACTTTAATCTATTGTTCTTTCCACCCAAACAATGGGTTCTGTGCCACATAATAGAGATCTACGCTGCATAATACCTATGTATTACATCAGCAAGGTGTTCTTTTCTTCAAATTGTTCATTTCTTTTTCTCTAAATGTATCTTGCATAGTAGCTGAACATTCTGTGTCAAAGGGTTATATTCCAAAATATTTCAGGCTTATCAAAGTCTTCATTCATAAACAATGATTTTTGTAATGGGGTCAGGAAAAAAGGTTTCTTTCTGAAAATGCTCCCAAGCATTTCATGGTTATATAAAGCAAAGCTGCTCAATGGATCTGTCAATTCCAGCAAATTATTTGCAATGATTGAGGATTCTGTTTTGCAAATCTCACCAATTTACAGCTGGTACTAGCAGAGATCTTTCTTTGCTAGCTGGAAACATTCAGTTTCAGTTTTTTTCTGCTTTATCAAAATAAATTATCTCCATTTTCCAATAATGATAGCATTATGCTATAATTATGTTAAGTCAGCATTGAATCCCCATTTTTTTTTTTCTGTCATCTGTTTTTCTGTCACTATCACAGTGTCTCCCCAAAGCATTATAAATATTGCTGGACTCAAATGATGCTTTAAATTTCTGCAACAAACTTGTGGATAGAACATTTCAGTGAATCATTCCTGTCACTTTCTGAAAGGAAAATAAACACTGAGAGGTAAGAAGTTGTCAGTGGTAGCACTATTTCTGGGATAGGAGTGGAGTGGAAGGAACCAATGAGCATTTTTCTTTTGGATTTAATTGAAACATAAGCAACCAATAGCCTGCAGAGCATAGAAAAATGACCATAGACTTGACATATCTATGGAGAATCTCAGTCATCCAGGTCATGGTTGTCCCCAAAATGCTTTTTCAAGAGGCAACCGGACTTTCTGGTTTTTATTTGAAGACATTTCACTTCTTATCCAAGAAGCTTCTTCAGACAAATGAACTGTTTTGATCTCTAGAGCAAATGGCAAGAGATAATAAGGGGAAAGGTCTATACATGCTATATATATATATATAGTATTCAGCTTTGTTCGGGTATTTTCCCACGTCATTGTAGTTGTGCTTTTAAAGTTGTGGCAATGTTTCAGCAGAATCTCATCTGCCATCATCAGGCTTCTGTATAGTGTTCATCTGTGAGTCAGACTTTCACAGCTGTCTCTATTACAGAAACCTGATGATGGCAGATGAGATTCTGCCGAAACGTTGCTACAACTTTAAAAGCACAACTACAATGACGTGGGAA
>BHEV01051795.1:0-14217 GCA_004319985.1 Emydocephalus ijimae | reverse complement strand
AAATTCATCGCATGACGACTACGACCTCCGAGGCGGTTATCAAGATTTTAAACAAACTCTTTGCAACCCACGGATTACCAGACATCTTGATATCTGATAACGGGCCACAGTTTACTGCACTAGTGTTCAAGCAGTATCTCGCTGGCCACGGCATCCGCCATGTGCTCACCTCGCCTGCGCACCCTGCGACCAATGGCCGAGCAGAACGCATGGTCCAATTTGTGAAGAGAACCTTGCAAAAAGTAGACTACGACAACATTGACGACAAGGTCAATCAAATCCTCTTCTTGCAACACATCACCCCACATAGCGTCACCGGCAGAACTCCCGCCGAACTGCTGATGGGACGAAGGCTCCGCTCCCACCTCGACCGGTTGCACCCTGCTTATGAACCGGAGAAACCACTAGGATCCAGTGGCCGCTGTCGCACCTTCCAGGTAGGAGACCTCGTGTATGCAAAAAACCTATCGGGCGACCCGTTGTGGGTGGAAGCGACAGTAGTACGTGTAACCGGCCCCAGATCCTACCTTGTGCAATGCCTTGACGATAAAATTTGGAAACGGCATATCGACCAATTACAGTCACGACTTGCAGCGGCCAGTCCGCAACTCCCCTACGACCAAACTGAGAGGGGGGGAGGTACAGAAGAAGTGGAAATTCTAGGAAACCCGTTCGAAGGAAACGATGATTTAATAGAAACTCAGGAAGCGGAGCCGGAGGGAGAAACGTTTGCGCCTCAGGGAATTGCGGAAAATGTAGGCAATGACGAAGAAGTGAACTCTGAACCAGAGGCAACCCCACTGCCAAACAACAATCTACCTCAGCTGGATTGCAACCAGCCAATACAACGGAAATCAAATAGACTAAAAAGACAACCGTCCTATTTAAGGGACTATGTAACTGTGCCCTGAACTAAGAAGCCAGGGGGAAGGGGTGTTGTGTATGCAATATGATTAATAAAGTGTGAACTTGGAGTAAGTGCAGGGTTCTGGCCCTGCACTTCTGATTGGCTGTTAAGTGGCCGGACCGGATTGGCCCGTTCCGGGGAATCCGATTGGCCCTTAACAGAGAGTTCTTATTGGTTATAAAAGCTAGCGTTCCTAGCTTGTTATTGGTTAAAACGTTACGAGGGTTGCCTATATAAGGCGGGGTTTAATCGAGAAGTCACGATGTAAATAAAGAGCTGAAGTTCACTGTTCAGAGGCTTGTCTCCATTCCTTCTTACCCATGCTCAATACTTAACACTGGGCATTTTTTATTTCTCAACCTCTTTTTTCTAATGCCATTTTTAAAATAGAGAATAGTGGTAGAAAGAATAAAAATTAGGAGCTTGTAAAATGATCACCTTGAAGCAAACAGGAATTTATAGAGCAGAATGCTACAACCTGCAGGGGAAGAAGAAAAAATTGTGAATATATAAAAGGTTTGAAGAAAAAATGTCAAGGAAGTCAGAGATGAAGTTAATGCAACCTTTGCATATATGTGGCTGTAATATGATACTGTGTAACAGGAGCAGGCCATAAATTGCCTCAAGGGAAAAAGCTAACAATAGGAACTCTGTATGGAGCTCCTGAATTAATAGTATTGGAACATCTGCCATACAATATGGGTTGAACTTTAAGGAGCTCTGCTGTATAATTCATTTGTGAGGCAGTTTGAGATAGAGATGAAATGTGTGCTGGGCAGGAGGAGCAAAGAAGGAGGAGGTTTTAATTAATTCATTTATTTATTTTAAATGATATTAAGAAACCAGCTGTTCATACTGCATTGTTTCATTTTTAAGATTTTTAAGACAAGAGGGAGGTTTTTAAGAAGAGATTGGTCAAACATGAAATGTATAAGGTTTCTTGCTTGAGCAGGGGTTGGACTAGAAGACTTCCAAGGTCTCTTCCAGCTCCGTTATTCTGTTCTGTTCCCCATAGATGTAGGTGTAGCTTCAGTATGGAGGGCCAGGTTATATTGACACATCCTTATCACAACAAAGAAACCCACATAATTTGGAAAAAGAGGGATGATTTCTTTGTGAAGTTATGAGTGTGGGATGCAAGAATGTGGTTCAGTGATTCATTCTCCTGCAATCTGACCAATCCTGCAATCTGACCAATCTTTGGATATGTAGACTTTAATTGCCAAAATCCTCCAGTTGTGTGATTATGTTTGATTCTTTGGTCCATTTATTTGGAGCACCATTTATGTTGAAAAAAATGTTGACTTTTGCTCAGACAGTCATTCTGGTTTCATGTCTTCCCTCTGGACAATCTGTTATACAATAAAACAGGGATTCATTTACACCTATCCAAAAATTACAAACAAACTGGTCTAAAATTATACAGGGCTCAAGAGTTGGATGATGCAGTGGTGTCAAATCAAACCAAATCAATCCACTGTTGTGCCCTCAACAATGATGGAGAATTTTAATAAAGCATATGGGAATCAAAGAAGAAGCTAGGCTGATAACAATGTAGGTCCTCCATTTTGATTCTTAATGTAATAGATATATCATGCACACATACATATCTAGGTATATGTGTAGAATATATGTATATAACAATGATGTGCCACCAAGTCATTACTGACACTAAGTGACTTAAGGTAGATTTTCTCTATGAATATGTATACACTATATACATACATAAAATTAAAAAAAAATTTAAAAAATAGATTTTAACGGGAGGCATATATTGAGCATCATTATTTAAGTATCTAAGGGGCTGCCAAAAGAAGGGAGGAGCAACCTATTGTCCAAAGCACCTATTAAGACAAGACAAGAAGTAATGGATGGAAACTAATCAAGGAGAGATCCAACCTAGAAGTAAGGAGGAATTTCCTGACAGAATAATTGATCAGTGTAACAACTTGCCTCCAGAAGTTGCAAGTACTCCAACACTGGGGATTTTTAAAAAGATATTGGATACCCATTGTATGAAATAGTATAGGGTTTCCTGCCTGAGCAGCGATTGGACGAGAAACCTGTTATTTCAAAGCACAATAAGTTTGCTGCGTTAATAGGAGCTGTCCATTTTTAAATTCATTTTTCCTTCTATCATGCTATTATCATGCAGATCAATACAACACAGTCAACAAGTTGCTAATTTAAGCATTTTAACAGTTTCTTATGTTGGAAAAAATATCCACACCTATGCCCTGCTATTTGTCTCTTTCTTTTTAAAAAATAAATAAGCTCAGCCCCATTCAGGTCTTACCCTGTAAATCTCAGTTAATAGCTGTGCCCACCAAATACTTCAGATTGCTTTAGTTCATCCATCTTTATCATCTTCAGAAATAACATGAATCATCAGTCAGATCAAGTGATTTGCAGTGCTTTCCATGGGCTTGTGCAATTAGGGATCTATTCAGCAGCACATTCAGAAATTGCCAGCACTTTTAAAAAAAGCAGAATCTATAGAACCCATTTTGCAATTAAGCCTTTTATAGAGCTTATCAGTGGGGGATAAATGAACTGCATGAAAAGAAAAGAAAACAAAGACTTGGATCTCTTCTAGATTGCACATCTCTAAAGTTTTATATGTTTTCCCCTTCTTCTGAGTCATAACTGATTCTTCCTTTTTATCTATTTTTTCCTACTGCCAAAGATGAGAGTTTCATGACCCAAGATTCAGATCAGAACTGGGAAAATAATTAAGGTAGTTAGTAGAGTAGAATGTTTTCATTTGCATAGCTTGTAATTAATCACGATTTTCCTCCAGTTTTTAATATTAATTCATGGTCATTATTATCACCCTCTTTTTGTCCTTCGACTGAGTTTATTCTGGCAATGCCATTTCCAGAGACAAGACCAAAAGGTCACACATGAATGCACAGATTCATCTTTATTTGCAGGAGATTGTAATAAAATGTCATTGTTTGCTTACGCTAATTGCTCATCATCATCAGCTGATAGCCTGAACATTTGAATGTATTCTTTGCAGCATCTTTGAGGAAGGTTTTCATTAGGAGATGCTGTAGCCATTACTCACAGACTTAAACTCACACTGTTTTGCTTCATTATAAATGGTTGCATTGTGATCATCCCCATGTTTGTACTGAACTAGTTTTGAATACAAATGTATACCCAGCTTGCAATGGTCAATTGTACTGCAAATCAAGCCTCATTGTTTCTCAAAAGTTTCCTTCAGACTTGGAATGTAAGCTGAGTGTTGCATGTGGACAATCAGCAAGTTTTCAATTGTCACTCAAAATATCATTATTATTATTTTTGTCCAAACTCAAGAGACTAATCACAGCTTGAGGAGAACTGGGCAGATGTCCACAAAGAATTTTTAAGACCCTAAAGAATTGGACCATATGATGGATTTCAATTTAATTATTTATTTAAAAGAATATATATACAGCTGGCCATCCACTAGTACCATTCAGGGAAATTGACTTCCAAAGACACAATTGACCAACAATATGGACTCAGTTACTCTCTCAAACTCTATGTGTGGGAAACCAAACATTAAGACTTACTGAAAAGTGAGCAGAGATGGGCCAACCTTGTGGGGTATGATGTTCTAGAGCAGAACTGTCAAATTCACAGCTAGATGCATCTTGCTGGCCATCCCCTCACCTGGTTTAGTGAAGGGGAAAAAGTCACAATATGTCACGTGATCAGAGGTGATATTCAGCTGTTTCTGACTGGTTCTAGTGTACCGGGATCAAAAATTTTGACTGGTTTGGAGAACCGGCAAATACCACCTCAGGCTGGCTCCACCCACACACCCCCGTTCTTACCTCTCACCTCTCCTATATACTGTTATTTATTAGCTCATCTGATTATCTTTCTATAATTAGCAAATTTAATAGAAAATGGTACATTCTTTGTAATAAAAAAATGGTTATTGCTACCTATAGCTTTCAAAAGAGGCTAATTTAGAATTACTCTACAGAAGTTCTACAGAACTTTAAAAATGAGAATTTCAACCAATAGGATAAATACATTATAAGGAATTAACAGGCAGAAACAGTTGTAGAACTCTGATATTTGTCAGTTGTTTCCTGAATTAATTCTATCTTACAAGAGTTTATCCTAAATTCTTGGCATTCCTAGGACAGATTTTATTCTACAGCTGAAATAATTCACTATAGAAATAGACATGAAGTTTGGGGGATGGGAGAAAGAAAATACAATTTGTGGCAACTTGACAAACTTGCCTTCTATTTCAACCTTACTTGAGAGCTGTTGGGAAATAATCAAGGAGTCAAGGAAGCTATTAGAGAAGTGATTTTGACAGCTAGAGACTAATTCTATTTATAAGGGTAGGACAGGAGACAGCTACATTTTAAAAATCCCCTATTGAAATTGCATTTATAACCAAGATTGTTAGAGCTAAAGCAAGTACAGAGTCCAAAGTTGATGGGACTATCCATTTGGTCTATTTCTGATTATCACTTTGTGCTCTAATTTCTTTTTCAAGTAAGTGCTCCTTTTCCTGATCTGTAGATTTCTTGAGAAAACATCATTTACTCTAAACTGAACATTAAGAGGACTTTGAAAATTAAGCGAACATCAAGGTAAAATAAAATATTGTGGAAAATATAGATGATATTGTCCATGGGATGGAATTAAAACTCATACAACTGATATCTAAGTTTTTTTTTATTTGAAAAGGATGCAGAATATTTTAGATATCCGGCTTAGCCATACAAAAGACAAATTCATTGAGGATAGATTCTAATCAAAAGATGGGTGAGCAAATAGTGACTTTCAATGGAATTAAGAGAATGATATGTAAGAGATTACATGAAAAGTAGATTTTATATGTTGATTGCTAGTTATTTTTCACTCTTCAGATATCAGCCAACTGGATAAAAAATTCTGTATATTTCTCTTATTTCTGATGAAGATGGAAGATAGGTCTCAATTAAATGTCAGAATTAATATCACAAATATACAGAGGTGCAGAGTTCCAGATGGACTGTAAAATAGAGATGGTTTAGACTGAATACAATCCACTAATTGTTCAGTTTAATTGTGGGCTGCTGCACATTCTTTTTTATTTATAAATGTTTGCCTATATCAAAGCTTCTTTTTCATCCCTGCTGCTCTATTACTTTGCCAAAATTTCTGTCTTTGTTCTATTCATTTACTGTCCCTTCTTTCAGTAATTTAAAGAGACAAAGGGATTCTTTTTTCATTAGATAGACACTGAGAACACGTACAAAGTTCAAAATATAGCTCTGCATCTTCATGGTATAGTAGCTATTCACTGTGTGTCTGAAATGCAACAATAACTGAATACAATTTTCAGAACCTCGTAACATTGGCTATAGTATAGTCTGATATATATTGTTCAGAAACACCTGGAAAGCCACACGTTATCTGTTCTTGCACATCATGATACTGTTTTGACCAAGGCTTCCTGAGACAGTAACAATCACATGCTGTTCCCAAAACCCTTTTTTTTTATTTGAATGGCTGTGAATTATATGCATTCATACCCTGTAATGTGTCCCAAACAATTTATGAATAGTTCAACAGAGATCTGCTACAGTCTTTCAGGATAAGGCTGACAAGCACCCACCTTTATCGCCCTTGAAATATTGCCAACGACTAAATTGCTAATTAGCTGTACAAGGTCAGAGTACAAAGTCAACACAGAGCTTCAGATTTTAAACCAACCAGAATGAACAAAGTTGCTTCCTGCAAATGATCATGTCCCTTTGCTCCTCCTTTATGTCTTATGGGAGGGGCCAATCATCTCCAAGCCTCACTCCTGAATCATCCCTTTTGTCTCAACTGTTCTTGCCTTCAGGTAGCTCTGCACAAGCGCGCACTGGGAACAGGCTACCCCTGTTCCTCTGCCTCGCTGATGTCAGATTCTGGAGGCTCCAGAGACTGCACATAACTCCCAGATGGCCCTGGCCCCATCTCTGTGTCGAATTCAGATCCCTCATCTGATCCCTTCCCAGACTCCAGAACTGGCCCATGTTCCTCCTCACTGGCTGACTCTGCTGTCAGCTCCGCAGGCCACCGGCAGACCACAACAGATACTTTGGGCATATGTCCATGTATGTATGTTAAAAGCAGAATTACATGATAAAACCAGCATTATCCTATAATTGGAACCAAGTAGTGTGCTTTCTCTGTTGCAATATCTCACTAGAAATCTAGGTGGTTCTCATCCTGATGATGTTGCAGAGGCTACTGGAGACATGTTCTCCATGTTATGGAGCAAATTGATGCCTTTTAAATGGGAAGTTTGTTTATACATCTGTCTTTGGTCACTTATGGCTCCAAATCTTTCTTCCCATTATTGTGTTCTTCTTACTTTTTAAATTGTAAACACTGATATTATAGCAGTGTTCCACTATTTGAGGGGCTCCCAGAAAGAGGAGAAGGTCAGGCTATTTTCCAAAGCACTCAAAGGCCAGACAGGAAATAATGGATGGAAACTGAACAAGGAGAGATTCAACCTGGAAATAAGGAGAAATTTTCTGACAGTGAGAACAATCAACCGATGGAACAGCTTGCCTTCAGAAGTTGTAGGAGCTTCATCATTGGGAGCTTTCAAGAAGAGACTCGACTGCCATCTGTCAGAAATGGTGTAGGTTCTCCTGCTTGGACTACATGATCTACAAGGTCCCTTCCAACTCTGTTAATCTGTATCTAACCACTCAGCATCATTGCAAGTCAGGCAGCTTCTAAACTGAATGAATAAAATAAAATAATTAAAAATAATTAAAAATAACTAAGGAAAGTTTTGAAGTCTGGAGAAAGAAAACTCTTAACAATCCAATTTCAATCAATAGTTTGAAACAGAAAAGCATCTCTTCAAACAGCTGGGGGAAATCTGAAGTTTAGGTCCTTTTTAATGGCTCTCTGACATGATTACTGAGAAATGATAGTTCAGTTTTCCGCCATATTGAAATAAAAAATAAATGAAAGCTATATGGTAAAGTTCTAAAATAAATTTATTGAAGAATAAAAGAAGTGTCAGGCCCAAAGCTGGATTTTGGGCTGATGCAATGTGGAGATGAAGTGAGGAGTAATAGAGGGAATTTGGTAGACAAAATAGAATAGTTCTCTGGTGAGTCAGAGGCATTCCAACTGATAGCTGGCCCTAGGAGGCCCCTTTGGCTTTTGGGGATACTCTTCATGGAACCGTTTCCCCAGCTTATCTGCTTTCACCTTCCAACTCTTCATCCAGGTGGCTTCAGCAAGAGAGTATCCCTTCCACTAAGCCAAAGATGTACTCCATGACCCCAAAAGAGATGAAAGAATTGAGAGAGTACATTGACACTAATCTGGCCTGTGGGTTTATCCAGCCTACTAAGTCCAGAGTGGCTGCCCCAGGTCCTTTTCAAGGAGAAAAAGACAGGTCAGGGAGGCTTTGCATGGACTTTAAGGGAATAAATACCATTTGCATGGAGAACTCCTACCCACTTCCCCTCATGAAAGACATACTGGCCCACCTGGCCAAGGGGAAAGTATTCACCAAACTAGATCTGCAAGAGGCATACTACCAGGTATGGATCAAAGAAGGAGGTAAGTGGAAAACCACCTTTAACTGCCCTTTAGGGAGCTTCCAATTCAAGGTGGTGCCATTTGGGCTGCAAGGAGCCCCTGCAGTATTCATGCAACTGATAAATGAGATGCTACAAGAGCACCTATATAAAGGAGTCCTTGTGTACTTGATAAACATTCTTATCTTCACAGAAACCTGAGAGGAACATGTGAAGTTAGTGCAGCAACTGTTGGAGAAACTGCTTGTGGCTAAACTATATGCAACATTGTTGAAATTCGAGTTCCACAACACCTATCTGGATTACTTGGGCTATCAGGTGTTGAGTGAGGGCATAGAGATGGACCCGGATAAAGTGAAAGCCATTCTAGACTGGCAATCCCCATATATGTGAAAACAGCTGCAAAGCTTCCTGGGGTTCGGGATGTTGTGGTCCACTGGCGGCCTGCAGAGACAGCAGCAGAGTCGGACAGTGGGGAGGAATATGGGCCAGTCTGTGAGTCTGGGAAGGACTCAGACAAGGGTCTTGCATCAAATACAGAAATGGGGCCAGGGCCATCTTGGAGTTATGTGCTGACTCCAGAGCTTCCAGAATCTGACAGCAGCAAAGCAGAGGAACAAGGCCAGCCTGTTCCCAGTGCATGTGTGCACAGAGCTGCGAGAAGGCAAGAACAGTTAAGATAAAAGGGGTGACTCGGGAGTAAAGCTTGGAGGTGATTGGCCCTCTCATAAGACATAAAGGAGGAGCAAAGGGACATGAACCTTTGCAGGAAGCAACTTTGTTTGTACTGGTCGGTTTGAAACCTGAAGCTCTGTGTTGAATTTGTGCTCCATTTGGCCTTGTATAACTTATTGGAAATTTAGTCATTGGCAGCATTTCAAGGAAGATAAAGGTGCGTGCTTATCAGACTTATCCTGAAGGACTTTGACAGACTTCCATAGGACTATTTACAAACTGTTTGAGACTTTTTACGGGATGTAAATGACTAAAATTCACAGCCAATGAAATAAAGAAAAAGGGGTTTGGGGGATAACATGTGTTTGCTAGTGTCTCAATAAGCCTTGGTCAGAACATGCAAACTTCTACCGACAATTTATCCCCTTATTTGCTAAAATCACCCTGCCTATCACCAAGCTGCATGGGGGGAGGGCCTCAACAACCACAACCAAGTCAGCCTCTAGAGTGGACCCTGGAATGTCAGTGGGCTTTTGAGGAGTTGAAGAGGCTGTTCGCTGAGGAGCAAATCATCAAACACCCTGACCCAGAACACTTTATAATCCAAACCAACATCAGCAATGTGGCCATCATAGCCATTCTCCTCCAAAGAAATGCAGAGGGAAATTTACAGCACTGCACTTATACCTCCAAAAAACTGACTGACACTGAACAAAGGTGGGTGCTGTAGGAGGAAAGAGGTTTATGTGATCAGGTGGGCCCTGCTAACTTGAAGACACTTCCTTGAGGGCAGTGATGCACCTTTTGTGGTATGCACTGATAACAAAAAGGCACTAAAACAAAAACTGAAAGCTCTCCCCAAAGCAGGTCCATTGGCCACAATATTTCAATTGAGTCAACTTTGAGCTGAGGCACATCCCAGGAAATAAGAACACTTTAGTGGATCCTTTGTTGTGTAGACCGCAGTACCATAGCAAGCATGAAGAGGTGATTCATAAAATGATCCCCCCCTCCCATCCTGCCTCACAGGCCATAACTCGACTACCAAGTCGAGAGGAACCACAGATGGAAGAGGAATGACCCAAAGCCTAAACGATGAGCTGGTGGCCAACCCATAATACAGAGACAACCCAGGAATACTAATCAGAGGTGGCATTCAGCAGGTACTGACCAGTTCTGGAGAACTGGTAGTGGAAATTTTAAGTAGTTCAGAGAACCAGCAAATACCACCTCTGACTGGAGATTTCACAGTATCCTTCCCCTGCCATGCCCACCAAGCCACATCCACAGAACCGGTCGTAAAAAAAATTGAATCCCATTTTTTTGTATTTTTTAAAATTTTATTTAAGGTACTCACCCTCAAAGATGGAAAGGCTCCAAATTGTACATGCCCACCGCTTGCAGCTCCGTGTCCTCATGACTCAAAGCAAGTGGGGCACTTTGGCTACCTAAAAACCCTGCACCTGGCCAGAAGACATTTCTGGTGGCCGAAGATAAAAAGGACAATTTTTTTGTAATTTTTTAAAAATTTTATTTAAGGTGCGTACAATTCAACTTCCATTTAATGGTGTGTCATCTGGGTACAATATTATGTGCAATAACAATTAAAATTTACATAATTACTTTGGTATTAATTATCTATTCTTATCTTATTGATATACATAATATCTCTATTGCTATAATGCTCCTCTTCTTAACATGTTTAATTCTATAAACTTATTTGTTACATTTCACTAATCTATTAGCTATTTCTAGATTTCTTATTTTTTCTCAAAGCCATCAATAAAATAGTTCCCATATCTTATAATATTCAGTTTGCTCCTTTTCTTTCATTGCAAGTGTTAATCTATTCATTCCTGCATATTCTAATATTTTTCTAATCACATTTTCATCAGTAGGAATCTTTTCGCTTTTCCAATTTTGAGCAAATACAATTCTAGCTGCAGTTAATACATAAATAATCAAATATACTTTCTCTTTACTGTAAGTTTCAGAAAGATCCCCAACAGGAGTATTTCAGGTGTTATAAGTCAATATACTGTTGTATCATCTTTTCCAATCATGTATGTATTTTTGTCCAATACTTTTTAGCTTCTACACATGTCCACCATATATGATAATATGACCCAGATATTTGTTGACACTTCCAACATTTAGCTGATTTATCTTTAAACATCCTTGCCAATCTTTGAACTCACCTTTTTTGTTCAAAATATTTTGTATCTGACCACATTTCCCATATTAAAACATTTGGATGGATAAGTGCTTCCAGTGTTGAAAGCCAAACAGGTATTTTCAAATAGTGCCAAATCTGATTTTCTCCCATACTAGCAATAAAGCATTTCTTATACACCTAACATCAATGGACACCTAACATCAAAGACATCATCAAAAAAGCACAACAAAGAATGTTCTTTCTGCACCAACTCAGAAAGCTCAAACTGCCCAAGGAGTTGCTGATATAGTTCTACAGAGGAATTATTGAGTCTATCATCTGCACCTCTATAACTGTCTGGTTTGGTTCTGCAACCCAACAGGACAGACACAGACTTCAGAGAATAATTAGGACTGCAGAAAAAAACAATTACCACCCACCTGCCTTCAGTTGAGGACCTGTATACTGCACGAGTCAAAAAGAGGGCTGTGAAAATATTTACAGACCCCTCACATCCCGGACATAAACTATTTCAACTCCTTCCCTCAAAATGACGCTATAGAACACTGCACACCAGAAGAACTAGACACAAAAACAGCTTTTCCCCAAAAGCCATCACTCTGCTAAACAAATAATTCCCTCAACACTGTTCTACTATTTATAAAGTGTACACTACTATTACTGTTAATCTTCTCACCACTCCTTATCACCCATCCCCTCCCACTTGATTGTTTCCTAGTATGATTTGATTGTTGATTGTACCCTGTGACTATCATTAAGTGTTGTACGTTATGATTCTTGATTCTTAACAAATGTAGCTTTTCTTTATGTATACTGAGAGTATTTACATGAAGACAAATTCCTTGTGTGTCCGATCACACTTGGTCAATAAAAGTATTCTATTCTATTCTATTCAGTGTCTTTGAAAGTAACCATGTATCTTATTTTTCTCATACCATAGAAAAACATGCCAACCCAATTGCAAATCATGTCCCTCCAAGGTCAATAATCTTGTATTCCTCAATATGATCCATTCTTTCATCCACCACTGCCTGATAATATAATTTCCAATTAGGCAGTCCAAAACCTCCACTCGTTCTTTTATCCTGTAACATTTTTAAATTAATTCTTGCTTTTTTCCCTTGCCATATAAATTTTAATATTATTTTATTCAGATCCTGAAAGTATTTTTTTCCAACTTTATCAGGACTGTTTGAAACAGATACGGTAACCTTGGTAATATAATCATTTTAATTGTGGCTATCTTTCCTATTAATGATAATTGCAAACCTTTCCATTTTTAAAAAATTTGTCTTAATTTGTTGAAACAATTTAAAATAATTATCTTCTTTGATTGTTACACATCTTGCTGTTAATTGAATCCTTAAATACTTTACTTTCTTGGCAATCTGAATCTCTTCATTAACTCTTTTTTTTTTTTTTGCTTATTGGTTTTTTCTGTTTATTTTCATACTCTTATTTTTTTCATTTGTTTAAACCTTGTTTCTTGTGGGTTTTCAAAAATAAAAACTAAATAATCTGCAAATGCCTGTAGTTTATACTCTTCCTTTTTAATTTCCATACCTTTGATCTGGCTATCTTGTCTAATATTTCTATTCAATACTTCCAAAGTCAATACAAATAATAATGGCAACAAGGGACAACAAGGGACATCCTTGTCTTGTACCCTTCTTAATATTAACCTTTTCAGTCATATCTCCATTTACCATCACTTTTGCAGTTTGTTTATGATATATTTGCCTTGATCATTTTAATAAATCATGCCCCAAAATCCATCTCTTTTAACTGTGCCAACCTAAACTGCCAATTCACATTGTCAAATGCCTTCTGTGCATCTAAATAGATCAATGCCATCTGCTTCTCTGGGTGTGCTTCATAGTACTCCAGCATATTCAAATTTATTCTCATATTATTTTTGTCTCTTAGGTAAAAAGCCATTTTGATCTGAATGTATAAACTGGTTTTAAAAAAATCCATTTAGTCTTTCAGATATAATTGATGCAAATATTTTATAATTCACATTCAATAATGATATCAGTCTATAATTTTTAATCTGTTGTAAATTTGAGTCTTCTTTTGGTATGAGAATAAAATATGCTTCCATCCAAGAGTTGGGTAATTTCACCTCCAGCAATAAGCCATTAAATACTTCCAACATTATGTTACTTAAAAAGTCTTGTAGATCTTTATATAGTTCGACCTGTAGTCCATCCGGTCCTGGTGTTTTGCCATTCTTTTGTCTTTTAATTGCTTCTGCTAATTCTATCATTATCATTCTCTCTTCTAATGTTGCTTTAACTGTTTCTGGTATTGTCAGTAATTCCACTTTTTGTAGGCATTTCTTTATTTTATCTTCTAAGATTGTGTCCTGATCTTAGAGTTTTTCATAGTATTTTTGGACTATTTTCATTTTATCTTCATTTAAATGCTGACGTGTCCCTTCATCATCTATCAATTGGTAAATCAATTTCTTTTCTTTCTCTTTTTTCAGTTTGTATGCCAGCCATCTTCCTGGTTTGTTTGCATTTTCAAAGAAATTTTGCTTAACTTTTTTGATTTTTAGCGCTAGTTCCTCTTTACCCATCAAATTCAGCTTATGTTTTTTTAATTCCATTTGCTTTTTAATGTTATTTTTTGTGGGTCTTTCTGTAATTCAGTTTCTAGTCTCTTATATTCTTCTAATTTTTTTTGTGCTAACCTTTTCTTTTTATTTCTCTTTCCCACATATATTATCATTCATCCTCTAATATACACCTTTATGGTATCCCATAAGTTTTGTAGTGGTTTCTTCTTTTCTGCTCTCTTAAAAAAAATCTAATACAAGAAAGAAAGGGAAAAGGGAGAGAAAAGCCACCAAAGTATGAAACAAGATGGGAAAAAAGGATTTTTTTTTAGGGATA
>BHEV01051793.1:0-12244 GCA_004319985.1 Emydocephalus ijimae | reverse complement strand
TCCTGAGCTAACATGACTGGAGGAGGAATTCTGGGAGTTGAAGTGCACAAGTCTTAAAGCTGTCAAGTTTGAAGACCCCTGAACAAACAAGGAAACTGGAGTCAAGCTGCATGGGAATCAGTATGGTTTCAAAGCAGGGGTGGGATTCAAAATTTTTACCAACCGGTTCTGTGGGCGTGGCTATGTGGTGGGCATGGCTTGGTGATCATGTGACTGGCTGGACGTGGCTTGGTGGTAATGTGATTGGCTGGGCGTGGCCAACTCAATATCACTCACATCAAGGCATGCATCTCCTCGTCTGGCCTCTCATGACTATGAGGATGCTGCAACAGTCGTAAGTGTGAAAAATGGTCATAAGTCACTTTTTTCAGTGCCATTGTAACTTTGAATAGTCACTCCACGCAACCAAAATACCAGCAAAGGAGGGGGAAAAAACTCCAGAGAATTTCCTGAGACAGGAAGTCTAGTCCTGCCAAGAATGTAATAAGGGTTAATGGAGAGGCAGTTTCTGTCAGCAACACCAGAATGTTTCCTTCCTGCCTTCCTTACAGGATTAGGTCAGTAATTTCTTTTAACAACCAGTTGTCCGAACTGCTCAGAATGTTAACAACCGGTTCTAGTGAATAGGTGTGAACTGGTAGAATCCCACCTCTGTTTCAAAATATATATAAGAGTCCTTACAAAATATAGATATCCAAAATATCTATTTACCTCTGACAATTCTGTACCACACACGGCCATTCACACCTTCATCTGCATCCATGGCTTTCATCTGTTAGAAACAAACAAACAAAAAATAATGGAGCTGTTTTCATGTTGAATGAAATGCCAGTTGCTTCAATATGTTTATTTATTTATAATGCTGGCATCCTCCCCTTGTCATTCTAGCCCTAGGACAGCTTACATTTGATAAAACACAAGCTTGTTTTATGATTTAATTAAAACTGTAAAGACAAGAGAGAAAAAAAAAATCAAAAAGTAAGTTCCTGTTAGGAAAAGGATACATATTGTCAGTCACGGGAAAAAAATATTTTATTATTCTGCATTCTATAAAATAGATGCGGCAGAAACAGGTATAGAAGTATCAGCCTCAAAATGGAAAATATTATTCTTTAGGGCATTATCAAATATGAATACATTAAATCTGCAGTAGATGTTTGCTGTGTTTAGGTTTAGCATGCATTAATTATTTTCTTATTTATTTTATTTTATTAATATCCTGCCTTTATTATTTTGATAAATAACTCTAGGAGGTGAACATACCAAATATACTCTTTCCTCCTCTGGTTTTCTCACAACAACAACCCCGTGAGGTGGGTTTGGCTGAGAGAAAGTGATTGGTCCTAAGTCACCCAGCCAGTTTTCATGGCTAAGGCGGGACTAGAATTCACAATCTCATGGTTTCTAGGCCAGCTTCCTTAATCTCTAGACCAAATATAAAAAGTTCACGAGATGTTGTTGAGGTGATTGATAATTGTACAGTTGGTTATGGCAAGTTAAGGCTGAGGAACCACCAGCTGCCATTTGACTTCAGTCCCCACAGCTCCCCACCTGGCTTCTCTCCTACCTTGGACAAAGAAATGGGAGCAGACTGTAGAACCCAGTTTCTCAACAGAGTCTTCTACTATTCTAGCCATTTTCCTTTCCCATTGCAGAAGGCCAAGTTTCTAATCTATACAAGACACTCTTTCAAAGTGGGGAAGAAAAGAACGAATGCAGATTTCTTTGAGTTTCATATAAATAAGTGTGATTAATTACATGTTATCAAGTCATTTTTGGCTCCTAGCAACCACACAGATTGGTGATGGTGAACCTATGACCGTGATGGTGAACCTATGGCATGTGTGCCAGAAGTGGCATGCAGAGGCATCTCTCTGGGCATGCCAGGCGTCACCCATTACTCTTCCGGCTTCTGGCGTGTGCCGGCTGGCTGGTCTTTGCGCGTACGGGAGCACCAGAAACTGGAAGAGCAGCTTCCGGTACATGCTCCTGGCACATGCATGTGCACCGGCCACCTGGTCTTCTGGCTTCTAATGCACATGTGCGCATGAAGACCAGCTGCCCAGCGCACGCATGTGCGTTAGAAACCAGCTGGCCAGCATTCATGCACATTAGAAGCCGGAAGACCAAGTGGCTGGTGTGCCTGCCCATGCTGGGTGCTGCTTTTCCAAGTGAGTGCACCTGTTTCAGCACTCAGTTCCTTTTTGGCAGCGCATGCTCCCATTTTGGCACTTGGTGCCAAAAAGGTAAACCACCATTGACCTATGACATACCCATCACAGGTGAAATGCCATGTTATTTTCAATGATATACTAACATGCCCCATACTTGTTTGATTTTCTGAGGCTGCAGAGTAACAGAAGAGAGTGGTGTGCTCTGGAGCCTCCAAAAATTATGTGAGAACAGGACTTCTCCATGCTTTTGGGAGGCTGCAAAACTACTTTTTCTCCAAAGTTCCTTCCAGAGTAAAGGCCTCATGCAACCTGGCACTGTCCTGCATAGGCATTTCCACTCCCTGAGATTTATATGGAGCTGGGACAGAATGTTTATTTGACCAGTAGTGGAGCAAATGATCATTTCAAACAATACCAGAAACTTTCAGCACCCTTAAGAATCTAGCAGTGGCTTTATGCATATTTTTTCCTTTATATAAATTTTGCTAGATATTGTTCTTGGCATTAGACAATATTAAAAACACACAAAAGGAACTGACTGCCAGATGAGTACTAATACTTGAGTCTGAAGTGTACAAAATACCTACCTTTATTTTCTGATTTATCTATTAAAATTCATGGATGTTAATCCTAATAAAATGCAACGTCCCACATTTTTTTCAGCTCTATTCCAAACTACTATTAAAAGCAGAATAAATGTTTTTGCACACTATTTTTAGCCTATCTATCAGAGTGCATGTTGTTTTTATTGTTAAGTCACTGCTTTTTCTTTCACTTTTTCTTATGTTATACTTCTGCATAATTGCAGTTTTCGTTCCATATGATTAATATGCTGTACAATGCTGTTTTTAATAAGGAAACTGGTTTAATAGCTGGCTTTTTTCATTATTTTACGTGTGCTTGAGTTTATTTTACTCATATTTCATTTTTGTAATTTTTTGATGTTTCTTTATGAAATGCTCAAGATCACACATGGACAAACTGCATTAAAAAAAATACATAAAGAATTGCTTGGTGCAAACGGCAGAGTTATTAGGTATTTCTAAAGTTTGGGCATCCCAAGTCCAAAAGTTTTACATCACTGACATAGATTTTCTCCAGAATGATCTGTCCACAGCCTAGTCTTCCAGCTCTTCGAACAATGCAATCTTGATTATTGATTACCATTGACCTCACTGTTGTTTGTCCTTCTCTTCATTTTTCTTCCATATTTTCCAGTATTGGAGCCTTCCCCAGGTAGCTACATTCTACACACACACACACACACACACACACACACACACACACACACACGTCTGAAATAGAATCAGGGTGACAATGGAGCTGTGTGTTTACTGGCTGCTTGCCCTTCTTGAGGCCTACATGGAGTTCGCAGCAGATATTTTCTCTTTGTGCTCAGAGGATCGAACTCATAGCTTCCTGATTGTGAGGCGAGAGCTCCATCTCTAGGCCACCACGCTAGAGGTACAGCAGGGGTGTCTAATTGGCGGCCTGCGGGCTGGATGTGTCACATGCAGGCCATGCCACGCCCATGCCCACGCCCACGCCGACTCCACAAAAGGGAAAAACATCGCGATACGTAACGTGATGGCAACTTGATGCCGTATTTCTACGCTCCCCTCCCCTTCATTTCAGATAGGTATTTTAATCTAGTCTACATATTAACACAATCTCTATTATATATCATTGGTTACTAAACACGAAGAATGAAAAACACACAATATGGCTATATTTAAGAGTTTTCCTAGCTCTTAAATATAGTCATATTGTGCATTTTTCACACAATTGTGTGTTTCTCTAATTGTATTAGAGAAGATGGTGGGAAAACTAGAATCCTACCACTTTTACAGGTGTTCCCCACAAAATGCTTCAGGACAATATTTCCCAAGTAGGATTTGCAAAAGCCATTGAATTCACATATAGAGTACCGATAAAGGGAAGCATATCTGCAACAACCCCTCTATCACTGAAGCTTTGGAGGTTACAGAGGAAGCACGAGATGAATACACAATCACTTCTGTATTTAGCTGCCAAGTTTCATGTCATATTCAAAGGGAAATTTATTCAGGATCTGAATCTCCTCTGTGTAGGAGAATCTCCTCTGTCAAAACTTCACACCAGACATTGTAAAAGGGCACTTCGCCGAACAGAAAAACAACTGTACTTCTGGCTGGTGGAGTTTTCATCATAGCAATTTGAATTACTGTAGGCCGTGCAGAAATCTAGCAGCTTCTCCTTTTATACACCACCGAGTGATTGGTTCACTGAGCACAGGAATCAATAAAGAGTTGAACTTCAGTTCAAAAATCTTTGAGGAGGCTGTAAGTAGTGATTAAAGCTAACACAAAGAATAAACAAACCAGAATGACAGACAACAAGAATCCAAGTTCAGGAATTCCTGGTTTAAGTAAATTATGTGACTTACACTACCCTGAAATTGCTATTCACACTCAGGTGTCACCCACACCAGTGGTTGTTTTAGAAATTGAGGTAAGACAATGAGTTGTTTCCTTAGTTCAGTGACAGTGTGCACAATAGGATATTTTCAGATTTTTGAGGAAATATAACCCAATTCTGCCACCTGGTGTTCCTATGGCTTATTTCAACCAGCTTCCTAATCATCTCTCCCTTGGGGAAAACAGAAAAATATATATTATGGTTACAAACATTTTGCAAATGTTATTCAAAACTAGAGGAAATATAAATAAAACAGGAACAGGCAGTGCCCTTTGAAAAACAAACACATAAAAGAATGACCAAACAGTTTCCTCAAAAAGGTAGAATAACAAGAATATTTTAACTGCCCGAGAAAGTCTTGAAAAGGGGTTAATGTGTGTGTGCCAACTGAAATAGTGTGATCTGGTGGAGAGTAAAAAAAAACACTGGCAAAAATCACATCTTGAAAATTGAAATTATATCTCCTAAGACAGAGGTCTCCAAACTTGGCAACTTTTAAGACTTGTGGATTTGAATTGAAGTCCACAAGTCTGAAAGTTGAAGCTGGCTGAGGAATTCTGGGAGTTGAAGTCCACAAGTCTGAAAGTTGAAGCTGGCTAAGTAATTCTGGGAGTTGAAGTCCACAAGTCTGAAAGTTGAAGCTGGCTGAGGAATTCTGGGACTTGAAGTCCACAAGTCTGAAAGCTGAAGCTGGCTGAGGAATTCTGGGACTTGAAGTCCACAAGTCTTAAAGTTGCCAAGGTTGGGGACCCCTGCTCTAGAACATGCTGTGACTGACTGTGGGGCATCTGGTTAATACCAAAATATCCAACACCAGTAGTCCTCGAGTTATGACCACAATCAAGCCCAACATTTCTGTTGTTGAGACATTTATGAAGTGAGTTCTGTCTCATGTCACCTTTCTTGCCATAGCTGTTCAGTGAATCACTGCAGTGGTTAAGTTAGTAACATGAATGTTAAGTGAATCCGCCTTCCCAATTGACTTTGCTTGTCAGAAGGTTGCAAAAGGCAAGAATATTTGACCGTGGGAGTCAACAACCCTCACAAACATGAGTCAGTTGCCCAGTGTCTGAATTTTGATCACATGGCCATGGGGATGCTGCAACAGCGGCTGTAAGTGTGAGAAACGGTCATAAGTCATTTTTTTTCCAGTGCCCTTGTAACGTGAATAGTCACTAAAGGAACTGTTGTAAGTTGAAGACTACCTGTATATTATGTGGCTACTTACAGGCATTCTGCCTATCAGAGGTGGTATTCAGCAGGTTCTGACCAGTTCTGGAAAACCAGTAGCGGATATTTTGAGTAGTTTGGAGAACTGGCAAATACAGCCTGTGACTGGCCCCGCCCCCATCTATTCTCTGCCTCCCATTGAGTCCCAGCTGATGGGCTGGGTCTTCTTTGGTTGCCCTGCATAGGAGAATGGAGCTGGAAAGCAGGTTAGTGGGGTGGGGAGGAAATGGGGATTTTGCAGTATCCTTCCCCTGTCACGCCCACCAAGCCACACCCACAGAACCAGTCGTAAGTTTTTTTTTTTTTTTTGAATCCCACCACTGCTGCCCATCCTTTCACACCAAGTCCTAACTAAGCAGTTCAGGCTTCCATTGCTCAGGAAAAAAAAAAAAGCACTCTGGAAATGTGCAGGGAATTATCCTGCATTTGTCTCCCTTGGAAGGAGAGAAGGAGCAAAAGCAAAGCAAGATCTACAGGGAGCCTAGATGGAAGATGGCAGCCTTGAGGAGAGTAATATTCAGTTCAGGGAAATTTCTCTTCCGTCCTAGGAGGAAATCTTCCCTTTGTTTTTTCTCTCCCCTCAACGTGAACTGCTAACTCGGTGAACAGACTCCAGACCGTACCATTTAAACTTTTAACGGGGGATTGGATGCACTAGAGCAGGGGTGTCCAACCTTGGCAACTTTAAGACTTGCGGACTTCAACTCCCAGAATTCCTCAGCCAGCTGAGGAATTCTGGGAGTTGAAGTCCGCAAGTCTTAAAGTTGCCAAGGTTGGACACCCCTGCACTAGAGGTAAAGAATAGGAATTCCTTTATAAGCTCAGATCTGGAAAGCATTTTGGTCCATGACACGATCTTCCAGATCGAATACGGTGATAAGTGGTTTTGTCCTGCTGGGAATCTGCAATAGCTGTTCACTATTTACAAGCAAGGCTTCTCCACCCTCTCTTTTCTCCCCTCCCCCACTTTTCTGGGCATACCCCTCCCCTAAATTGCCAGGGGGCTGGAAAACAACAGAGGCCAAAGAAGGGGATGGCGGAGCAGGAGAACTAATCAACAAACCAACTTTAAAAGCTGAAGGGACACGAGGAAAAACAACAATGCAGCGAAATAAAGTATTTTGAGAGATAAAATGTTTGCTGAACACTTCTAATTAAAAAGGTCAGTGCATCAATAGGCTCTTCATTTGCTCCAGTTTTGTTGCTTTGATTTCAGAGAACATAGTGGCTAATGTTGGAGGAGGCTTAATTATCAACAACTAAATGCATCTGGAAGGAACGAGTAAATCAAGGCCCCTTTTACAAGGCAGAGAAGCACATCTGAGTCTTAAAATGTATCATATTAAAAAAGAAAAAAGAAAAGCAAACGAATTGCTCTTTAATAAACAGTACTTCGCTGTTAAAGTGAGTTGCATAACAGGGTAACCGCTGACAATGGATAGCATTCAAGAAGCTTACTCCATGAATGTGTCTCCACTTATTTTCACCTGACTCCATAACTTACTTCATCAGAAATGTACATGTGACACAAAAACATTAGATAATTCTGTATGTACATAAATATCTACAACTGATCATTGAACAGGATTGGTTCACTTTTTTTTTAAGCTGGGAGAAAAGGGAAATCCTTGTCTAAATGTTCTTCAGGAGAAAAAGTACTGGGAAAAAGTTGATTAAAATATTTGTATTCATCCCATTGGGAAGTGACTTTGCAGTATCTGTAAGGCTTTTTTTGGTCTGCATTATTTGCCAATATCCTGAGTTTTGAGGAGTCCATAATTTATGCAGCAACTGTATTTCCTGTATGTTATTATTATCTGATGAGTCTCTAGAGAGTAATAGAGATGATTGGATTAACATCATCACAGCAAATTTATCAGATTATTTATTCAATGTATGCACATAAATTGCTGATTTGAGTATTTTGATAGACCTGATTGGCACTTTTGCAGACAACTACAGTTCTGGATATATATTTACTAGATAGAGGCTTGAAATACCTTGCAAGAATCATGGTAAACCTCAAAGTATATTATGTAATAGTTTTGTCTTGAGGGACATTTTAGCTATATTGCTTGCAAACATTTAGACTCAGTGACATGAAACTTCATTAAAAAATAAATAAATCCAAAATATACCATAGATTTTACAGTATGTTTTTTTTAGAAGATGAATACTTCTGTTTTGCTCTGTAGCAAGAACTGTACTCTATGTTGGGGATCTGTAGAAAATTATTATTTCTCACATTTTATGGTAACTAGCTGAAACTTGACAAATGAAAGGGATTAGTCTGGGGTCCAGAGAACCAGCCATATGCAAAGCATGTGGTTTCTTTTAATTTGCAAAAGGATTTAAAGAACAGAAGGAGACACTGGATTTTCTATTTATATCCAAGGATGTAATGAAAGAAGATTTTCTGTCTACATTTGAAACTATATTTATTTACTTAGGCATTTTTCACATTTCTGAACCACTCATCTCCCTCAAAGATTTTAACCTCGAAAGCCACCACTTTGATGGCACTGAGTGATTACCACAAACCCAGATATATAGGAAAATTGCTGCCATGTTAGAAGGAATCAGAGTCATTGTTGAATAAAACAAAGGTGATCCCAATGAGATATACTAAGATAATGGCTATTTACATTGATAACTAAATAAAAAGAGAAAAGATGGAGGGGGAAAGTGGGGAGAGGATTGAAATACTTAGAATAATCTCATGGAATCTTACAGATTTACAGAACTGTGTTGGAAGGGGCCTTAAAGATCTTCTAGTCCAACCCCTGCTCAAGTGGGAGACTTTTTATACTTGTTTATACTTGTTGGCTATCTAAATTTTGGGGTATTCTGGAAAGTAGAATCAAAGGTTATTTTTTTATATGTTTCTTTCAAAGTTAAATGTTAGGTAAAAGAAATAAAAATTACAATATTTATGCAATAAAAAAACTGCAATTAAGATTGATTCAGCTTGGAGATGTAAGATGGGCTCACATAACCAGGGACTTCTATTCTGGAAATAATGAAGTATGTATTCCTGAAGTCTGTTTTGATTTGTATAGTTATTTCACTTTAATTCTGGTTTGTTCTGGTGCATTGGTCTTTTGCTTGTTAAATTTGTTTTCTTCTGACCTTTCCATATATACTATGTACATTGCTCAATTTAGTGGCTATTTTTTATCTTTCTGTTTTCTTTAGAATTGCTCTGAACGGATTATTTAGTTCAGTTCATGTTAATTATTCTAGTCTTTTTAAGGTTAAATTTAGAACCTTGGGTGAACTATAAATGATATTTATATTTCATTCTTATAATAGCATTTTATTTTTTTTACTTGGTAAAACATTTACCTGGTAAACTTGGTAAAAAAAAATATTGCTGTGAAAGTAGCTGAATCTCAAAAAACCCTAATGATTGCAGAAATTTACCATTTAAAAGAGAGAGAGAGAGAGAGGGAGGGAGGGAGAGAGAGAGAAACAGAACAGTTCAAGAAAGTACACTTAACACTGCAGTTGGAACTAAACAGCTGTAAGTGGTCAATTTCATGTTGTTGATAGTTGTGTATCTGATGGCAAGCATAGGGATTAAATTCATGTAGAAAAAATTAGCTGCCAAACAAGCAACCAATCTATCCACCGATCTCTGCTTTTTACAACTTTAATACATCACTATGGTACAATATCTGAAAGCCCATCTATCTTCCACCTAGGGTTGTTTTCATCTAAACCCTCCTTCTCCTTCTCCTCCTCCTCCTCCTCCTTCTCCATCTCCATGTTTTTCTTCCATTTTTGTTCTTGAACTAGGAAATTGATTTCTAGAGGTTTGGTTGACAACCAACACTGATGCCAAGCATATAGAGTCATAAGGTATAAGCAAATAAAGTGCTAGAATGCCAAAAGTAGTCAACTGTGCAGAGTATCTCCATGCCAAGCAATTACAGTGTCTGGGTTGTGGTGAATAGAGATTTTCTACAATATAGAGGCAATCCAGATGGTGATTACATCTTGTTAGCTTCAGATATTTGTGGAGCTGTGACTTCTTTCCTAGCAGGCAGTATATGGTGTCACGTGGCATAAGTAATAGCATTTAATCTATCAAAACCATGCTACGGCTGGGATTGAATGACTATTCTTATTTTTTATTTTGGATGTAGCTGTTGAAGAACTTTGGACAGCTCTGCCAGAGAGCCTGTCCATTAAAAGGACAGTATCATAAAAAATGCAATATTGTGCAATAGTGTGACTTTAAAAAACAAAAACACCCAGCTTCTCTAATTACTAATTTGCATGCCCTTTGTGTTTTAACAGTTGACACTGTTTTCTGTATCTGGGTACACAAAACAAGCTAATCTGTGAATGTAGAGGGAAGAATGAATATTAATGTCAGCATAAGAAAAACTAAAACAAGCCTGCAAGCATATATGATTTCATCTTATGTCTTTACTGCACAACTCCCCAACCTAGCCATAGAAGTTTTGTGAAGTTTCAATAAGGTTTTATTAGCAGAGCATCAAAACACCCAATTTCTACCACTATTTCCCCAGGCTGGCTTGTACATTCCCTTATCTCAAGAAACCAAATCTTAGTCCAATGAGATCTGATCATGGAGGAGGTCTTTTCGATAATCTGAATCCATAACCTCACAGCATGTATAGTCTGCTCCCCCCCAACAACAATTAAAAATCTGCTCCATTTCTGAAATTAAGTGAAATTAATAATAATAGGTTCTGGCTACAGAGACCACCGTTCTTGAAGATGGAACGCAGCAAACCAAACCAACGATTCTTTATTGTTTTTCCCTATTACATTCCCATTGTGTGAACGTAGAGTAATTATATTGTAATTACAATTGGACTGATAGAATATCTAAATGGATAGACAAATAGATATAACTCGTGATTCTCCTAGTATGACATTGGATTCTCCTTGCCATGAGTATATGCTACACCAAGTGTTTGTTAGCTGACTATGCCAGAGTTGTGATATAGTAAGAACATAAATGCAAGGTTTAGTTTGAAGACTTTAAATGGATAGCCCCTAATTCCGTAGTCCTATGGAGATGATTTTCTGCATCATATAGGCCAGGGGTCGCCAACCTTTTGGGCTTCAGGGACCAGCAAACTCATAATTTTAGATCCCAGGGACCTCTAACTGGTTCTGTGGGGGTGGCCTAATTTGTGGGTGTGGCTTGGTGGTCATGTGACTGGCTGGGCATGGCTTGTATGTAAATATTATAAATATTTATATAAATATTGAATTTTCTTTATAAAAAAAGAGCAACTTTTACCCAAAATCAGGCAAAGCAGACGGGCAGATTGAGTTCCTCACAGAATCAAAGATACATTCAGAAATCTATTTATCTGCCATCAGCTAGCTCAGTCTGTCACATAAAATTTGCTTGCAAGCAAACTCATAAAATTAACTCACAACACACCATGTATATAAATATTGAATTTTTTATAAAAAAAGGAGCAACTTTTACCCAAAATCAGGCAAAGCAGGCAGACTGAGTTGCTCACAGAATCATTCAGTGATCTATCTATCTGCCATCAGCTAGCTCAGTCTCTCAAATTTGCTTGCCGTGAGTCTGCACTGAATTTGTTTAAACCTTCAGTCCTAAGGGAGGTTCGGGCTGTCCTTAAAAGCAAAGCCAGAGATCTAAAGACTAGCTAGAAAGCAAGAAATCCAGCCATTTCCTTCTTCCTAGCTAATCTAAATCTCCCGGCACAGCAGAATAGCTGATGGTCGGAAAAACGAAATATAACAATTTAGCAGGCAAGTTTGCCAGGTAAGGAGTGAGTGGGTGGGGAGGGATCCCGCGGGCCATATGGTCAGTGCAGCTTTGTGTTTCTGCGCAGCCTAGATTAATTGCTTTGGGGGGATGCTCTGTGGGTGAGATTTCTCTGCGGTCTATCAAAATTTTCTCATGGCCCACCAGTGGGCCATAGCCCACCAGTTGGCGACTGCTGATATAGGCTATGAGGTCTGTAGATGCTCTGATTGTCAGGGCTCCAACAAATCCACGCCCATGAATTATGCATTTGAGTGTCAGATGGCTGTCAGGGCCCCAACAAATCCACCCCCATTCAAATCATAAGTCTCTAGCCCCATCTCTCAGAGTAAAAAAAAATGATTTATTGGAGTGACCATGTTGACGTTAACTGGGTGCAGCTGACACTAAAATACATCATTCATTTCCCCCTTGACCCTGGTCTTCCCTCCCATCCCCTGGATGTATATTCTCCAATGGGACACATCCATAGCCAAGAGTCATCAATCATGCTCTCCGGTAATAATCTTGCACGCTGACAGCTTTGGGCTGCCAAGGCGATTATCTGAGGCATTTAAGGAATGCACTGCTTTCCCCCACTCCCTTTCTGCTGGCAACT
>BHEV01051792.1:0-24533 GCA_004319985.1 Emydocephalus ijimae | reverse complement strand
CGACCAGGGGCGAAAATATCGGCTGCGATCTCAGAGCTCCGAGATCGCAGCTGTATCGCCGAAACGAAGCTCCGCCTTCTTTGCATCCCAATTCCAGGGTGTTTAACAGTATCTTAATGACCCGGTTCAGCCAAGAAAACTTCTCCTTCTGATTCTTCCTCCTGCACAACTCTTATCCGGTTGAAGATTCCTTTGAGGCTGCCATTTCTGACAGCTGCTCCACCAGCTCAGGAAAAAGGAGCCTAGCCAGCTGGGGAAAGGGGGTGCGATATCCCCAGACCCCTGCCCCGATCTCCTCTGTCTTCTGCTGCCTCTTCGGGGCAGCGACAACCCCCAAATCCAATTGGATTGGGGGTACCTCAGCGGCGAGCGCAGCAGGGACCCGCAGAGAAGCGGATTCCTGCTGCCACCGAAGCCTTGCAACCAGAACTCCAACATTTCTCCTTCATATTTTATCAATACCAATGGGGATACCTACTGGAGAATCTTGTATTGGTTTAATTAACAAAAAAATGAACTGTACGATTTTCTTTTTGAGTACTTTCCTGCCAACAATGTCCTGTTCAATTAACATGGAGATTGATAACGTCTCCATTCATTTCTCTCTCTTTAGGACTAGGATAGAAAATCCTTACTGAGTGTCAAAATCTGGCATTGAGATGAATAAATTGTTATTTCAACTCTAAAAAAGTTATTTTTGGAAATATGTGGCTATATAAAGCTGAGAGATAAATCCTGTTCAACATTGCCCTGTGATGAATGTTATCATGTCACTATATAGCTGAACATGAAGCATACTTGGAAATAAAGGTGCCAAAATGGAAAAGCCATTATAGATGAATGAAACACATTACTAATAAAAATGAAATCTGGCAGCATTTAGTATAATGTATTTGTAATGATTTAATGATAAAATTCCCTTTTTGAGACTTTAACTAAGCCCATTGGGGTTTCAGCTGCAGCTAGTTGAATGAAAATTCATAAAAAGTGGTCGGAATAAATTCTTGTAGGGGTTGTTGACCCAGGAGAATAGCTCAATAATGGCTATTAGCACTCTTGCTTCTCAAGAAGCAGAACACCTTTGCTTGCCTCTCTGAAGTTGCCAATGCTTCCTTGGGCTAGGGCTCTGCCAGAACTGGGACCATCTCATCTGACTCATCCTGATGATTTTCTTCTGAGTCAACTGCAGTGGCTGATTGTCTGCTGACTTTTGAAGCTGACAACCTGACAGATCAGACCATTCAGACTCAGCCTCTGATTCCAAGGAGTCTAAATCCATACCCAGGTGTAAAGACGTGATTTCCCAGCAGATGAAGGTGTTGGAGGCATTTACATAAATGCCAACCAGAAACATTTTTGTTATTAGTAAAGATACCTGCCTTCTCATGATATCATTAAATTAGAAAATGGAGTATGGAGGAGTGAAATGTTCAAGAAGACAAATGTAATGAGTACAGAGGGTAGTCTTGAAAGGCAGAAGGAAGATCTGTGATCAAGGCAACAATCAGTTAAATGAAGCTTGGACCCAGACAGGGAAGGGGTAGGCACTTTAAGACTTACCAGATTTTGCTATAGTAACCTTATAATGTAAGGATGCATAACTTTGATTTCCTAGTCTGATCTGCCTCCAAGGGATGACACATTCAGCAATGTGTCTTTCTTACAAGATTTTGTTACTATTCCTGCTGGAATAAAAGTAGCTGTAGGATTACATAGGAACAGTTTTTAGTCTGATCTACCTTATATGACGGACAATATTTTAGTTCTAAGGGAAGTTCTTGTGATCTCATCACTTTTCTCTCAAGAAATCTTGCTAAAGAGAAGTCCATGAGAATCTTGCTTGAACACGAATAGCTGTCAGTTTCAGAAAGCTGTCAAAGAACCTTACGTGAAGCTTGATTTATTTGATATTGTCTAGTCACTGAATTAAAAATTGGGCTTGTTCCCACCCAAGTACTTAATTAATTGGACCTAGCATTGTTAGAATAGTTCAATACAAAGAGTGGCAGGCAATTAGCTGTGCAAGCACACCTGTATTCCAAAAAAGATATGGGAGTGCAAGATAGTTCTACTGAAGTCAGTATGAGATTGTCTTTGATGGCAGTTCAGAAACTATAGTTGATCCAGTTTGTGTTATTAATGTCATAACAATAAAGGTGATAAGGTAAAGGTTCCCCTTGCACATACGGCTTTAGGGGCAGTGGTCATCTCCATTACAAAGCTGAAGAGCCAGCACTGTCCGAAGACATCTCCGTGGTCAAGATGCACAGAACACTGTTACCTTCCCACCAAAGTGGTCCCTATTTTTCTTCTTGCATTTTTACATGCTTTCGAACTGCTAGGATGGAAGAAGCTGGACAAGTAACGGAAGCTCACTCCGTATTGTGGTGCTAGGGATTCAAACCACTGAACTGCTGGCCTTTCTAATTGACACAAGCTCAGTGTCTTAGCCACTGAGCCACCACGTCCTCCTAACAAAGGAGATAGTAAGCAGTTAATTTTGATTGTCCGTGATCTGAACTGGTTATCAGGTTGTTTCTTCATATCTGAAACTGAGACCAATTATCTGAACAAATACTATTTTGGGAGATTGTTTCCATACACCCTTTCTAAGGAAAGTGCTCCAAGGAAGGATTTTTTAATGTGAATGATGCCAAGTAACAAACAGAATGCATTGCCTTTGGAAGCTTGTCTGACATTTCTTAGCCTGATATTTGATTTTGTGAGTGGTTTGTGTGTGTAGTATGTACAATTTTAAAATTGCTTTTTTAATTATTATTATTCTGATCGTGATTGATGCCTGTTCCTGGTTTTCTGAGTTTTTATAAAGGATTCCATATCAATTATATTGTTTAATATTACTGTGTTCCCCATTACTCTGAATGTGTTTTGCAAAAGAGTGGGATGAAAATTTTCACAATGAATGAATGAGCGTTTCTTAATAAAATGTAAAAGAACTAATATGAATAAGATGGGGATACCATGCATATTTATCTCATACTTTATAACTTTATACTCCCAAAAACAGTAACTAAGGAAACTCTATTTTGGATCACCATTGTTCTTCTGTGGCTTTGTTATGAAAATCAATATAGGCTAATATCTCTATTTGCTTATTTAGAACTAATGTTTAGAACTAAGGATTTTAAAGACATAGCTCCAATTTCTAACACCATGATCCCAATCCAAATTTTACTGACGTCTATGTCCATAGACAAAGAGGGAGCTGCAACTTTACAAAAGAAAATGTTTCACTTCCCCCCTTATTTTGTTAATTCAATACAAGGTTGAGGAATATAAAATGAGTTATCACTTTTCATATTTAACAGAGCACTCAGCTAGAGTTGTCTGCTGTTTCAAAGGAAGAAATATGAGATTTTTAAAGCTAAATTTAATCACTTTGAAAAATACTGCTCCTTTCTTTATCAGATTATGTTTTTGGCAACTCTTTAAGAGGTACCTTAATTGATGTCTTTGTCCTGCACTGTTCACAGTTCTGCCGAAGCTTCACACAGTTTACTGTTTTGCTATTATTGTTATTCTTCTGCCACTTAATTGTTTCCTTCTTCCAACACCTTCCTGCATGTATTTTGCTGTCCAAGTTCCATGCTCACTGCTTGAGTATGTGATAGGTTGTTTTGCTTATGATGAATTAATTGAATTGAATGCCTGTGTAAAATCAATAGGATTATTCAGAAATGATACATCAAGGATTTGGAGTTTTTCGTTCTTTAGCTTGCTTGCTTTATTTATTTATTTACTTATTGCCAAAAACCAACAATAAAATTCACTAGACACTAGTTGAATTGATAGGTTAAGTAACATCTGCATAGCTTCTATGTGTCAATATTTTGCCTCAATTTATCAAGAGGAAGTCCTCTCTCTCTTACACAAACACACATTTTAGCAGATCTATTTGGAAATCAAAACATTTTTATGTGAGTTATGACTACTTATAACAGTAGCAGTTATTACTACTGCTACTAATATTTTGAATCAATCCACTACAAAATGAAAGCATTTTCATTGAATGCCATGGACCATAATCTGTCACAATAGCCCAATACCAATTTATAGAATGGATATTGAGTTCCTACTCTAGGATATTGAGTTCCTATTCTAGGAAGGATTGACTATTTCAAGTCACCCATCCAGCTTCTTGTTAATTCCCAGGTCTCCTCCCTCCTAGTCCAGTTCTTTTCATCAGAAGGCCTCTAAATGACAGATAGGTGTTCTTTCATAATAAAATGTGATCAGGCTAACATTGATCCAGATTGTCAAATCATTTGTATTAATGTTCTGCCTTCTCTGGGGTTGGGCAATGGTTCCCCATTAGTATGCACCAATATTACTCAAATGAATATTTTAATTTCAAATTTAGAAGAACAGCAAAAGATGGTCTGTAACTTTACAGTTATAGTGAGGAGCTTATTTAGTGGACATTAGTTGGCTACCATATCTGAATCAGCAGCAAAAATGATAGCAACTTCAGACTTGGTGTTTATCTGGATTATTTCAGATCAGTTTTGGTAGCCTAGTAGAAAAACTCGATTGCTATATTTGGAAGAAAAAAAACTGACAACCTTTACAAGAAATAACCATTCCCATGCCCTCCATTCTAAAAATGTCATTGGAATAATGTAATTCATGACCTAGTATTATGACTAGAATGGAGTTGTTATTGTAGAAATATGTAGAAATGGCAGAAACATTTACCACAATAAGGAACTGAAGCTATTGCCACCCACTAGGGAGCCTTTATTTCTGAACTTTACAAATACTCCCCACTGGAAAACAATTGACAATGCTCATAAACCTACCTGTTCTTTTTGGAAGTATTGGGGAAGGAGTTATTTGTGGCTTAAAATATTGGTACCTGACATGATCATCAAGTAAAGTAGTAATTAATTAAAGGTACCAATTCATTAAAATGCTGATAGGTGGAACAGCCTGTCTTCCTTAGCTTCCTCTTAGATATATTGTGTGGTTGTTCCAGAAAAAAGTCAAAATGTTGTGTCTTTGGCTTAACAAAACAAATTTTGATGTTCTATTCTACAAACTTTAAAACTAGAAATGTTGTTTTGAAATTCCTTCACCTGGGATCACACACACGAGAAGCTAATTGTCATTCATTAAACTTCTCTTAAAATATATCATACAATGGACTTCAAAATGTTAAATCTTCATCTCTGAATTTCTGATATATCAACTTCATGATTACATTAATATTCTCCACCTGAACAATAGGGCTATGTACGCTAGGGACATTTCATTTTTGAGCTGAATTTACTGCATGTTAGGGTTTAACCTAGGCTGTTCCAAAGACCTGCCAATTCTCTAAATAGCTAAGGGGCAAATGCTCTTCAGGTTTTGCACTAATTGTGAACATTCAGAAAAATCTGTCCCAAATCTTATTTCTTCATTGACTTTATTATCTGTGTGATATGATATTCCCCTCCCATGACAAATTAACAAATACATTTTGTACCTGAGATCCTAAATGAAAAACATTGTTAGAAAAACATGAACACTTTAGATGGTAACAGATTTATGAGTCTTGACAGTCTAATTTACAACTTGACTGTTTGTACATTTAATCTCTGGCCTTTGTCTATCAGGAGTGCCTATTAATTATCACATAAAATAAAGTCATGGTTTTCTAACTCAGCCCCAGAGCACCTAGCAAAACAGCAAAGTGAAGGGGAAAAAGCACAATGCACAAATGAAGTTGTTAACTTTTTCAAAAGTGAATGTTATTGAAGGCATTTGATAATAATACATCCTGGCTTTGATCTGATTACTCTAGGAAAAAAATGGTTTGTGATATAAGCAAAGTAAAAAACAAAACAAAATTAAAGTCACAGTTGAGTGAAGTTAAGCAACTCCGCCATAAGGTCCATTGAATTAAATGGAAATGTCAAGCTTATCAATAGAACTTAAAAATGTTTAGTTTTTGAAAGATCAAAGAAGAGAACTGCAATCATTGTATTGCTATACATTTGACTTTTGAACAGCAAGAAGCTTAGAAATAGAGTTCAGGTGAAAGGTCATTCAAAAGACACAGTTGCTTTCACATTTATTCAGGAATTTTCTGGCTACTTTCTTGTATTTGATCCAGGTTTGTAAATAAATTCTCTAAAAGACACTAGAAATTTCTGGTGACCTTTTATTGTGGTATTCTTCTAAAGCAAATGCATAATGGCAACAACAGTTTTTCAGGCAGTAAAATAATGTTAGGTTAAGCTGTACCTGTTCTTCCCAATTGAGCACCAGATAAGCACTCATGGGTCTATTGGATAACATTTCTTTATCTTCTTGGTGGTTACATATATTTCTTTCCTCATTCAGGCTGGTAATAGTACCAGATCTCTATCTACTGAATACCTTCCTTGCATAAGCATCCATGAGAAAGCCTCCTTCACTTGTAGTTAAGCAGAAGTCTAAGTAAAATTTTGTATTATCATTTAACACCACACAATTGGGAATAACTCGATCATTTGACAAGTGTGGAGGCTGCCTTTAGCAACACATCTAAAGCATAGAAGTGTAATTGTACTATCTTTTCCCTGCCATTTGCTTGAACAATTTTAGTCCCCATGAATTTGTTTCCCTGTGCCATAAATTTAGAGTGATAACTTGACAGCAAAATTATGAAAGGTTTTTGAGAAACTGCATTGACTGTAGTTGTACCTCCTGAGGAATGGAAAGGTTCTGTATTACAATATGGGACAGAGAGATGCTGAAATCATGCAACACAAAGAGAATCATGCCTCTTCCCAGTAGTATTCTGTTGGTTGGATGCAACCTAATACCACAACTATTCATTCCAGCTTTTATTTGCATGTGTAGATCCATTTCTGTTAAAAAAGAAAAAGCAGACAAAAATTACACAGATTTTTGTTTGCTTGCAAGTCTTCAGTAAGACTTGCAAAGAAACATCTGTCAGATGTACAATATTCTCCTCCCCTGCTAGATCTGGAATTTTCTGCTGAAATACAGACAAGACCTGCCATTTAATGTGAACTTTTGATATGAATATGAAAGCGGGGGGGAGTGTCAGACTAAACTGTCAGACTAAGCTCTCTCATCGTTTGATAAACTGAAAACTCTTTCAATGTTTCTCAGCCTGGATGACTTGAGGATATATGGACTTTAATGCCCAGAAATCCCCAGCCAGTAAGGCTAGCTGGGGAATACTGGGAGTCAAAGCCCATACATCTTCAAGTCATCAAAGTTGAGATACATGATTTCATGTAGTTCTAGATCAAGCATGTGCAGAAGTGGACCAGTAAGGAAGCATTTCTGCATTTCTTATTACTGAATTGAAGGAATGTAAAAAAAGAAAAAGAAAAAGAAAGGTCAGAGGTTGGATTTCAGTCACATCACCATGGCTGACATCTTGTTTTTTGACATATGTCCATAGACACCTCTGAAAGTGGCTAGGTACAATTGTCCATTTCAGTGCATCTCTTGCAAAAAAAAAAAAAAGGAACTCTTGATGGATGTTTTATATTTAATTATTAAGTATGAATTTCTGAGATCAGCTGAGTGTTTTTATAAAGAAGACAACTCAAAATGCAGACCTGCATTGTTATAAAGCTATATGTTCTCTCCGAACAAGCATGATTCATATTTCCTCATATTTTTTTTCCGGATAATGATTCAAGCAAATTAGTACAAGCAGAATGTTGGGCACTATGGGATAGAGTTGTAAATAATTGAAAAAAATACTGTTATATTCTAATTAAAACAGTATTTTAAGCAATAGCATGGCTTTGTTATTTTTTTTTAAATCTGCACTAATTCAGAATAAAAGTACAATCTGATCAAACAAATGAATGAATGCAGTCAGCAATTGAATTGGGTCCATCACAAGCAATCTTTTTGCTACTGGGTCCATACTTAAATTGACGTTTTACATCTGCTACTTAATCTCAATCCTTTTTCAAAAATGTATGTAGATACAAATAATAGCAATAGCACTTAGACTTATATACCGCTTCAAAGAGCTTCACACCCTCTCTAAGTGGTTTACAGAATCAGCATATTGCCCCCAACAATTTGGGTCCTCATTTTACTGACCTCGGAAGGATGGAAGGCTGAGTCAACCTTGAGCCTGGTGAGATTTGAACTACCAAACTGCAGGCAGCTGACAGGCAGCAGAAATAGCCTGCAATACCACATGAATAAATGTGCTACCGTGGCTCATTCAGTAAGCGTAGCAGTTAGACGTGTTAGAATAATCTGATGTGTATGTTAGCTCTTTTTAAAAGTCATATAAAACAATTGAAAAAAGAGGCAGTCCCGAGATCAAAAGCATGCCTTTTAGTAGCCTGTGCACATCAGGAGAGAAACTACTATTAGAAGAGTTGATGTAGCTGCTTACATTGGCAAATCAAGTTCATTGTGACTGATTAGTCTTATAATTTGCTATCAGTACCAATTGCCACATTGCACACTATAGAATTCTGAACGCCCTCATCTTGTTCCTTCAAAGTTTTGCAAATGATGCCTTAGGAAAACAAGTAACTGCGGGGCCTTTCCTAGAGTACATCATTTTGAGGATCTCTTCAAATCAATGTTTATAGGAAAGCCAATTGTGGCTTCCAGAGCATAAGCAAGAGAAAGTATAGAATATAGAGCCATACGGATGGAAGGGACGTCAGGGGTCTTCTATTCCAACCCCTAGCTTATACCATCCCAGTCAAATGGTTGTCAAGTCTTTTTTTGAAAACCTCCAGTGATGACCACAACTCTGAGAAGCAGTAAAAGTGTTGAGATTAATGCTTTAGGCCCTTGGATATTATATTAGCCCTTGGATAATAAACATTAATGAAATATCTCTAAATAAGGTCCCATATCCTATTTTTATATTAATTTCAAAGTTTTATGCCAGAGTTATTATAGCCCCTACCAAATGAGCCATTTGGTAACTCAAATTACCAGCTTTCATTTTTTAAAGACAGCTTGTGTCTTGCCTTAAGGTTAGTAACCTTTTGGGGCTGGTGAGATTATTTGGCATTCTGAGAGCACGTTGTCCAAATGTCACAGAACAGCTGTAACAATAGAATAGCCAAGTATAAGACTCACATTTTGATGACATTCTGTCAAGTAACATGAGAATCAAACCTTGGCTTATCTTGGCCCTTTCAGAAGGTGAGCATATTTTACAAAGCACTAGCCCGTGCTATTCACTAATCTTTGTTTTTTAAGAACCTCTAGGACACGGTGATATATACATGGGATAATAATTCTTAGTTGTATTTATATTTTGTACACATATGGCACTGCTATTGTTCATGTGTAAACTGCTTAGAGTACTTTTAGACTGAAATGATTTATTTATTTAAATTGATATGTCTCTGGTCTTATTGTTCAGAGAATAAATGAATAAATGATGTTGATGTTTAAAGACCCTGCACTGTAAATTCTGACTCTGTTTCCTATTCCTTCCAGAAATGAAAATATGTGGCAAAATACAGATCCAGTATATTTCCTTTTATTTGGGTATGTCTTGTTTGGGTTGTCTTGCTTTTTTAGGGTTTCTGCCAGTGAATTAATGAATGAATGCTCACAGCAAAGACTGACATATAAAATAGAAAAGGAACAGTTTTTCAAAATCCTAGGAAGTACTGTCTCAAAGGAGAATTCATAAATCCAGGTTTGTTGATAGATAGATCTGTGACCTGGCAGCAATATGTGACTTCCAAAAACAAAAGACAAACTTTTATAACCTTTCCCACTCCAGTCTTATTTGAAGAAAGAAAACAAAACAAAATGGATGATAAACATATATATCTTGCCACTGAACTCAAATAAAGTGCATCCTGGAACTATAGCTTTTGCAAAATGACAATCACTCCTGCAAAGTAACCCAATGTTGTCATATCCATTTGGAACTGAGGAAAGTCATGTAGGACAATCCTGAGCCAAATACAGTAGCAATCATGGGCTGAAGACGTTTGTCATATATGTGCAGGTTTAGGCAATGCTGAATGAACCACAGTGGCATTGTGGTTAGAGTGCAGTACCGCAGGCTACTTCTGCCAACTGCTGACTGCCTGCAATTTGGCAGTTCAAATATCACCAGGCTCAATGTTGACTCAGTCTTCCATCCTTCTGAGGCGGGTAAAATTAGGACCCAGATTGTTGGGGGCAATAGGCTGACTCTGTAAACTGCTTAGAAAGGGCTGAAAAGCACCATAAAGTGGTATATAACTCTAAGTGCTTTTGCTGTTGCTATTTTTCCTAGATACAGTACATGAATGTTGACTTCTTGGCAATGTTACAACACATGCACAAAAGGATATTATTATTATTATTATTGCTATTGCTATTGTTATTATTTATTAAATTTATATGCCTTCCCTCTCACTGATAAGGTGATTTTTGTCATCTTATAGAGGGTAAAAAGATAAATATAAAAACAAATAAATTTTTAAAATCAATTTAACAAAGGAGACCAAGGAGATGGACAGGACAGGGATGAGATCTTCTTACTCTATAAACTGCTTCCAATGGTGGGAATCCCCTTCAGGACCTCAAGAGGTTCTGCTTTCATCATTCCAACTGCTTGAATCTACTTGTAGTTTGATCTCTTTGTTTAGGTAAAGTTGGCTGATGATTTTTTAAAAATTATATTCCAAAAAATAATTCAGTTATTGAAAATCTCTAAGTTATTTTTGATAAGTTAGCGCTGACAAGTTATAGCTTCAGATAAGACTATTACTTAGGGTAGGTTCATCATATATTTGAAGAAAGGCAGAAGGTTTTTATTTGTTAAATAATTATAATTATTAAATAATTATTAGAGTAATTATTATATATTAACCTTATGTGTCTAATTCTCAATGTTCATAATAATCAAACAAAGAAATTACAATAACATCAATAAAGCATAAATGTAAAGATAAAGGATAGCAAGCATGATGCTATCACTCTTCCTTGACAAAGATCTGACTCTTCCTTGCCAAAATCATATCTTCATAGCTCTTCTATATAACAGCATAATTGGGGCCATCCAAATCTTGGGGCGAACCTTATCCCAGAGAGCAGGCACTGGTGCAGATATTGGGCACTTCCAGGGTGCCAATTGTTTAATTGAAAGAAACAAGACATTGTTTAATTGAAAGAACCAAAATTGAATTGGCTGTGCAGATGTTTCTCAGTAACCAGAGCCCTATTGGTGGGATAGATAGATAGACAGATGATAGATAGATGGATGGATGGATGGATGGATGGATGGATGGATGGATGGATGGAAGGATGGATAGATAGATAGATAGATAGATAGATAGATAGATAGATAGATAGATAGATAGATGGATGGATGGATGGATGGATGGATGGATGGATGGATAGATAGATAGATAGATAGATAGATAGATAGATAGATAGATAGATAGATAGATAGATAGATAGATAGATAGATAGATAGGATGGACAGACAGACACACATACACAGAGTCAGACAGACAGATAGATCTATATTATAGATGGAATGATGATATAGTGGATGGAAAAAAATATGACCATAAAAATAGAGGGAGTTTCAAATCATGTTGTGTCATGTTGTACAAATCCAGTACAGTTTTAAGATCATCGAATAGTTCAGTCCAAACAGGGAAACAAAGCATTTTTGAATGCATACTATGAGCCACAAATTATATTACTAATCAGATTTAAAAGACTTCAGTTCTAATGTTGATTGTCTCCTAGACATACAGAATGAAGAAATAGATTTGTTCATGGCAAATCAACATGCAATTAAGCAATCTTCTATTATGCACAGAAACAAGAGCATGATCCTCAAACTTTTCTAACAATAATACAAAATTACCACAGAAACAGATACACAAAGAAGCAATAAAATTAATATGTACCTATTGTTTCTCTCCATCTCTGGAGATTTGTTTTTCTTTGTGGATTCAGAAGACTTGAGGGACTTCTGAAAGATACAGGAAAATTAAAAGTATCACCATGTATTCTTGGTGGTTCAACACTTTACTCAAGAAATACAATCTTTTGGGGCTAAGAATTACACTTTGCCTTTGAGTGACAAGGCAGAAGCTCAAGTGAAGTTGTACAAGACTACAGGTACTGTTTAAAAAGTCAATAATAAAAAAAATGGTTGGAGGAAATTATGACTGAACAGATTGAACTCAAACCAGAATTCTTCCTACTAGGGATATTCAACAGACAATTTCCAAAAAAGGTCAAATATACAGTATAATTTTACACACACTGATGGCAGCTAGATTGGCCTTTGCACAATGTTGGAAACAACCATATATTCCAACAGAGGAAATTACCATTCAGAAAATAGTAAGTTGTGCAGAAATTGACAAATTGACCCTAGCACTTAGAGACAAAGAAGCATGAGAATATTATAAGAGTTGGAATTGTTGGTATGATTGGATAGAACGAAAATAGATAATATAAATAAATATCTATAAACTGTAGAAGAGGATAAGCTATAACTGTAGTAACTATATACTTGCACTAAAGTTTAATTGTAAATATGACACCAATAATGATACAAATAAGGAACCACAAACTGTCAATAATGAACTGTCATTTATTCCTTTTTTTTTCTTTATTTTTCTAGGTGGTGTATGTGTGTTGTTCATTTATTTTAATTGTAAAATCAATAAAGTTTATTTAAAAAATAAAAAAAATAAAAAGTCAAGACTGTGGCCAAAATGTTGCAATTGAAGTCTGATCTGGTTAACACTTTCTTTGCCATACCTTGTGAATTTTTCTGAATAGGATAAAAACCCAGAAGTGAAGTAATTCAATTTAAATATAATTAAAACTGAAAAAGTAATAAATCACATTATCTCTCAATCTCTCTCTCTCTCATTATCTATTGCAGTTTTCTACTATATCTTAAGAACTGTAAGTTTGGATGAATACTAGATGCCATTTTTCAAAAGTTGGTGACCCTTAGCTACAGATCTCACTTTTAATGATTCCACTGAATTTATTCCTGGTTGGCTTTTGAAATATAATTAATGGATTATTTATGAGTCTTTATGTGTTTTATCAGATCTTTTATTTACCTCTTTAAACAACCCTGGTATTATATATGTCCACAGCAGGGGTGGGATTCAACCGGTGTTACTACCAGTTCAGTGACTACGTTTTGTGTGTAAAAAACCTTAAGCTGTGCCGCTCGAACAACTAAAAAGTGCAGGTGCGCAGCATTTGAACAACCACTTTTTCCCTACTTTTTCAACCTTAGCTGTGCTGTGCAAAGCAACTGAGATTGAAAAAGCAGACAAGTAAGAGCCTAGGCAGGCAGGTGGGCCAAACAGCAGCAAACACAGAACCGATAGCATCCCACCCCTGGTCCACAGGACCCTTCACAGTTTGGAAATCTAAAGTTTTCTATACTGTATGTTCCTAAATACTTGATAACACTTAATTATTCTTTTGTCTTCACTAAGATTTCACTTAGGGAATTTTTTAAAATAAAGTTATTATAACCTCCCTCTGTTTCTTTATATGAAAATCTCTGTGTTATTCAGATTTTTTTTTAAAGGAAAGGGCAATGTTTTTGCCTGTTTATTAAACATTCTACTTCACATTTTACATAACTCATGTTTAATTTTGTGAGAGTGTTAAAATTACTTTTTTTCCCCTTCATCTTTAGAATATACCCAGGTTATCTTTTAATTTATTTCAATTTTTCTAATACATTTATCATTCAAGGCACCTCTAAATTTCAAAAAAAGTTTTTATTTTAAACAGCGGAAACCCTGTTTTGAAATGTATACCTGGAACAGAGATCTTTTATTTAAACTAGAATTATTATATTTCATTTCCTTCCAAAAGTTAAACTACAGCACGTTTCACAAATGCTAACCTTTAGAATAAAAACCCCACACACAAATCCTTAGTCTAAGCAGGAAGTGGTGGAAAGTGAAAATGAGTCTGTATACCTTATATTAAAATGGGAGGAGGATCAGCTTATTCATAAGATATATGATTCATCACAATTATATTACTCAAAGAATTGTGGAGTTAATGAGCAGCTAGAGAGCCAGAGGAGTTTGCTTGGAAAAAAAAAATCTCTCCTAATACTTGGGCAGCTGCCAGACAAATAGGCTGAAAGACAGAATGCAGCTGTAGCATCTGGCAACCTCAACAATAATCAGCTGAAAGAGTAAGGTTGAAGACTGGTTGCCACAGCTTCTTCTTAATAAAACATCACTCTTTTGACAGGAAAGGGAAAAAGCAGAATAACCCTTTTATTGGGAGATCTCACACTAGGTGGAAAATAATGTGGTCGATGTGTTCTAACACGCCTTGTGCTATTAATTTGTCCAATTGCTCGTCAATTTTAGGTTTGAGAGCAAAAGGAACGCGGTGAGGCTTTAGGCAAATGGGTGCGATATCAGGGCATAGATTGAACGAGATGGGGGACCCCTTGTACTTGCCTAATTCCTCAGTAAAGACTTCCTGAAAGTCCTGGACGAGGGCTACGTCTACAGTCTGGTTGATGCCTGCCTACGTCTACAGTCTGGTTGATGCCTGCCATTCCGATTCCTAATGGTGCGAACCACTGCAGACCCAATAAGCTGGGCCGGTCTCTGTCAACGATGGTGAGCGGTAGTATAGCGGTGTGGTCCTTAAGGGGGACCTGGATGTGACTGGACCCAGCAACCGGGATTCAATTGCCCTGGTAGTCTTTTAATATGAGCCTCTGGGTGCTGAGGTCTTGGTGGCGGATGTCAGGAATCAGCTGCTTAAGGGTTTTCCAGGAGACCATGGATAAGGAAGACCCGGAGTCCACTTCCATGATGCATGGATGATTTTCAATGGTGACCTTTACCCGGATTTTTTTTGCATCTAAGGATGAAGCGTGGCCGATAGTGATGGTCTGATGTGCCTCTTCCCATCTGGTTGCACAAGTGAACATCCGGTTCCTGTTGTACTGGCTCCACTGATTGTTTGGGTGGTCCCGATTTGTTGGTGGGGTGCCTGCTGCTTGTTGGAAGTTAGTCTCTTTTCTCTTGGGGCTGGATCCTCTTTTGTTCCGGCACACTTTAGCAATGTGCCCCCTTTTCTCACAAGAACGACAGATGGTGTCTAGGAACCTGCATTCTGATTGTGGGTGGTTTCCCCCACATCCTGTGCATTGGAAATTTGATTTACGACCCCGCTGGTCTCACTGTTCGCACTCTGACCTGAGTCTGTTGACTTCTTCCTCCTCACTATCTGATGCAGAATCGATGTCCTCGTAGTGGGTGGATGATGTGTATTTCTCTGAGGTGGTGGCTGGGTCTCTGAGTGGTTGACAGCTGGCCCCAATTGATCAGCACATTTGTGCTGCTGATTTGTGAGTGGCTTCTGCTGCAGTGGCATTGGCTATGTCATCTGTGATGGTGATGTCTCCCTTTGCCATAATTTTGCTTTGAACGGTGGGGTCCCTTAGACCAAGGACAATTCGATTTCTCATGGCTTCTTCTAGGTTTACAAAACCACATAATCCACCCAAATTCCGCAGGTCAGCTACAAAGTCCCTGATGTTCTCACCTTCACGTTGGTCCCTCTGGTAGAATTCGTGTCTTCTGATGAGGGTTGGAACTGCTGGGGCATAATGGGCGTGCAGGATGGGAGCCAGGGTATCCCAGTCCATTGTTTTGACTTCAGCTGGTTTGGCAAGCGCCTTTGCCATTTTAAAAACGGCGGGTCCGCAATGTGTTAGGAAAACCGCCCTTTTTTTGCTCGATGTGGCATCCTTCAAATTGTTAGATTCCAGGAACATTTGGAACCTGTCCATATATGAGTCCCAGTCTGGGTCAAATGGAGCGGGTGGTATAGCGCTGCTGGCCATTCTGCCGTTCTCTGCACATCTTCAGCCACGTGCTCTGAATAATCTGCGAGTGCTCAGTCAGCTCTATTGTCTCCGCATCCCATCCTTGTCGCCAATGTTAAGTCTGGGAAGATGGGTGCAATAACGGAGACGAGACCTCGGATAGTAACTTCAACTCTTTAATAGTGACTTCAGATTGGAGGTGAAAAGCCTAGCAGCAGCAGCTCCTTTTATAGAGCTGGCTGCTGCTAAAGTGTCCAATGACAGAGATTTGAGCTTGCCGCGCTTGGGGTGACCAATCGTGGCAGTCCATTTACCAGCCAATCGGATCAGCTCTAAACGACCAATCACAACCCGCTGTTCACCAATCAGAAGTGCAGGATTACGAGCCTGCTAGTTCGGAACAACCCCCAAATTGGTGAAGGTTAAAAATGGTATGTTTCCTACATATTGCCTTCACTGAGTGGGTGTTTGTATAATAAGGGTATTTTTAAGTAGGCATGAATAGGACTAGGAAAGAGTCAGTTTGGTGCAATAGTTAAGGAGACCATGGGTTCTAATCCTGCCTTAGAGGCAAAGCCAGCTGGATGAGCTTGGATCAGACTCTACAGACCCTAGGAAGAAGGCAGTGGCAACTCACTTCTGAAATCTTGCCTGGGAAACTGCAGGTACTCATTGGGAGTCAAATATCAGAGTGGAAAACACCAAACACACACACACACACAGAGAGAGTGTGTTTGTGTGTATGTGTGTGTGTGTGAGAGAGAGAGAACTATGAAATTAATTACTATTTTAATTTAACATGCCTCTCTTTTCATATCATTTTCCTTTACTTTCTCATCATTGTTTACCTACTTTTGACTACCATTGTTACTTCTTTGTTCCTTTGTTCTTCTATATGCCACAGACACAGACTATTCTTATATCCCCATCTTTCATATATTTCTAGTTCTTCTAATTCCACTTCCATAATTTCCCATTCTCACTTCAGTTTCTTTGTCTCCTTTATTAGGAGCCAGTGGTGTTTTTTTTTTCCAATTTCAGCAACTTTAATTATGTGGACTTCAACTCTCAGAATTCCCCAGGCAGTTGGAGCAAGCTTTTTCAGTTTGGTGGCTTCCATTTTATTCTATATAATCTATTTTTACCCTGATCTGCTTCAGAACTGTTGTATTATAAAGTCTTCGAAGCAGAAAAGATACACTGCACTTCTTATGACTGAAATTTGGTTTGACATGAATTTTGGGTGGTCCTTAAGGGCAGAATCCTATGAAAGTTTGCTACTCATCCAATATGCTGCTGTGCTGGATCTTATCCTGCATTTCAGATGCATCTGTAATTTTCTTCTATGTGAGGTATATTGCCAATTTAGAGTCAAGTGGTCACTACTTATATTTCTTCTTTTAAAATGTAATATCTCTTTATGTGATCTGAGCACCTCATTTTCTCTGAAATAGCAGTACTTTCCTCTGGAAATAAATAAATGTTGTTTTATGGCAGATGACACATGATTCAACATGGCGAATTACAGTTCCTATGTTCACTATATCTTATTAAAGATTGAAAGCTGTAGTGCTTTTTTGTTCAAGAAGCACACTTGAGTGGTTAAATCATGCCTACAAAAGAAGATTTTAAAGGACAGTTAAATATGCATTTTCAATTATTTGCCATTCTCTTTATGTTTTTAAACAAAGCTTGATTTCATGTGACATAGTGTGTAGCATGTTCTTTTCTGTATTGCAGAAATAAACTGGATTATCCTTTTGCCAAATCCTTTAAAGAGGAGTTGGTTTTAAAATTATTATTTCAATTTTACACCCCCCCCCAAACTTTTTATTGTAATAAACACCTGGCCTGGAAGGCATTTCTGAGCTTTCAGGAGGGAAACATAGAAGTTAAATTGGTAGATATTAATTTTCCCCTGAATACTTCACTGCCACAAGAGAAACTACCAAGGTCAATCAGCCTCATATGTTACTTTTTTGAGGGGGGGGTATTATATTTGTTTTTGTCATTAAATTGGAGTTTTCTTAAAATTGCATACATTCACTTTAATATACATAGTAATTTATAATAGGGCAGTGAAGCAACGTAGATTCAGAGGCCAAAATATGATTTGATGTTCAAACACGTGGAAATCATAGAAACTCTTTAAAGCAGCTGCCTCTTTTTCTGAGCTAATACAAGATCCCTTTGCAAACTATGTAGTTTAAGGGGTTCCTTAATGATACTACATACCCTTTCATATGTATGCTGAATCATATTTTGGTCTTTGAATCTGCATCATTAGAAAGATATAATTTTAAAGACACGATTTGTTTTAATTTTAAGATACTTTGCCTCTTAGAAATAATTTGGTGCAGCGGTTAAGACATCAGATTAAAACCAGGAAACCATGAGGTGTAGGGCCATGTCAGACATCAAACCAGGGGTGGGATTCTACCAGTTCGCACCTATTCATTAGAATCAGTTGTTAACATTCTATGCAGTTCGGAAAACCAGTTGTCAGAAGAAATTACTGGCCTAATCCTGTAAGGAAGGAAACATTCTGGTGTTGCTTATAAAAATTGCCTCTCCATTAACCCTTATAACATTCTTGGCAGGACTAGACTTCCTGTCTCAGGAACATCTCTGGAGTTTTTTTTTCCCTCTTTGCTGGCACTTTGCTGGTGTGAAGTGACCATTCAAAGTTACAATGGCACTGAAAAAAGTGACGTATGACCATTTTTCACACTTACGACTGTTGCAGCATCCCCACAGTCATGAGAGGCCAGGTGAGGAGATGCATGCCTCGATGTGAGTGATATTGAGTTGGCCACACCCAGCCAATAACATGACAACCAAGCCATGTCCACCCAGTCACAAGACCACCAAGCCATGGCCACCAACTAAGCCACGCCCAGAGAACCAGTTGTTGAAAAATTTGAATCCCACCCCTGCATGAAACCCACTGGGTAACCTTGTACCAGACACTGTCTCTTAGACCTAAGAAGAAGCAGACAATGGCAAAGCACTTAAGATTTTTCTTTAAAAATAGGTAGGAGATAGAGAAGAGAGATAGAGAGATTGATCCTTGGAAAGGGACATCCTAGATACTATTTTTTTTCCCTACAGTCTTTTTAGACCTAGCTTTTGAGAAATCAGAACTACACTTGGGGAGGAAAATGATAATTGACTGTGGCTGTGCCCTAAACATCCTTGAATTATTCATGGATTCGGCAACATTGGGGGGTGTATACATTGATGGGGGAGGGGTGTGTTACATGCTTGTTTAGGTGTTAGCAGTACACTCAGAAATTATCTGCAGTACACTAAAGTAAGTAATTGTAAAAAAAAAAAAAGTAAGGTTTCACTTGCAATCAGTACTTGCAATCAGTTTTCCCCCAGCAAATAAGAAAGTAATCATTCCAAGTAACTGTTAACTTGTTCCATTCCTTGGAATATATAGTGTGAAACTTGTTTTAATAATGCTATAAAATCTCAAGTTGTTGTTTATCTTGTAACTGAGGAAATCTTTGAAGGCAAGATTTGGTATTTAGAATTATGTCAGTAAACATAGACTGTCCTGAAGGCTGAAGTCACCAAAATGAAATACTCTATATGGACAACTATCAAGACAAGACTTCAAAGGTTATTCCCTAGGATACAGTATCTCTTCTTGGGTAGCCTAATAGTACAAAACAGTTCACCTCAGGGAGCAAGATTAGACATCTGTCAATGCATTTTTCTTGCACTAGAAAATGCAAACAGCAGAAAGATTACCTCATAGATAAAGGTGTTCAATTTAACACCTCTGCTCTCAAGATGGCTGCTGCTCTGTAAGGTTCTCTTTGATCTCTTACCAATGATCTGCTGCTGGAGCTGGTTCTTTGGCAGTACTGCTCCCTGATAGATCCAGGAAGGAAGTGGCTTATTGAAGATTCCAATTCCCTCTGGAAGCAATTGAAAAGTCACTGGGCGTATCCACCTTCCCCTCAAGCAGTTTTGTTTTCTAAGTGCATGCTGGAGTTTTAACTTTAACTTTTTGACTTTATTGTTTTATTTTGCTTTAAAAGTTGGTCAAAGGTTGAATGCTGATTTATTTCAACCTATTGCTAGACTCTTAGAATAGAATGGAACTGGAAGAAATGGTGGAGGTTTTCAAGTGCAATTCCCACCTCAGCAGGAAACCCTATACCATTTCGGACAAGTGGCTGTCCAGGCTCTTTTCTTTTTTTCCTTTTGATATATGTTGTTCTGGATAACCTCTGTCTCTTCCATATGAAAAGTATGGCAACCAGATTCTGTATTTTTTTTAATTTGCAAATTAACTGGATTTTATTTTTATTTATTTTTCTTATAAACTTTGATTAAAATATAGCCGGAAAATTTTTTTTTTTTTGTTCTTTGGTCTCTGATTAAGTTCCGTGGATTAAAATGGCTGAACACTGTCTGAAATCTAAGAAAGAAGAGTGGGGAAATAAGCAGCTTCTAGCTGGATTTCTCTTACAAAAACCTGATCAAACTTTAATGTTTGTTCAAAAAAAATATTAGAATCTGAAGATTTAGCTTTGGATAAAGAGAAACAAAAGGGTTTTGGTCCAGTTCCAGATCAAAAAGATAATCTCACGTCTGAAGAACCAGCAAATTATCGTTCCGAAATTTAAGTCTATATACTTCTTCAACATTACAGCCTTAGCTGGAAAGAAGTGAGACAAATTCCTTTCTTCTATGAAGATCAAGGGAGACTGGATGGATTTATTGCAGTTAACTGGTAACTACTTCTGCTTAAACTCTATTCTGCAAGTAGAAGTAGTTACCAGTTAGACCTATTCTGGTGACTTAATTTACTACATGTAATTAAACAACAATTGACAAGAGAGGATGTTAAGAAAAAAACATGGATTATTGACCCAGAATTATCTATTTATAACTTTTGGGGTGATTCAGGATAGTTTAAGATCCTGTGGCAAATTTTCTACAAGTGAATTTCAATACCAGTTTGTTAACAAAGAATTTTGAAATTTTGTTCTGTTTTACTATTATTTCCTTTTCATGTTAATTTTTTCATCATTAATATAACATATTGTAGACAGGTTAACAAGCTGAAAATAGATTAATAGTTAAAAATTGTTTTGCAAGGGGTGGGAACTAATGTTGTAGTAATATATTAATCAGTTTTCAACTAGAAAGTATATTATGTCTATGCGTGAGATTTTTCATTATACCATTTTAATGTTCTGACTGCTTGATGTTTCATATTTTTTTTCTCCTTTATGTCTTCTTGGATTTCTTTCTTTGTGTGTGTGTGTGTATTTTAACTTTTTACCAAATAAAAAAAAAGTAAGTAAAAAAAATATAAAAAAATATAAGTAAAAAAAATCCTGTTCAATTAAACATATCAAACAAATTCCAATGTTTCATCCATGTTGCTGATGGGTCATCCAGATCAGTTTGACCACAATATATCATTAGCAACGAAGACGTGGCCTGAATATGATTGATTCCTGAATCAATAACTTCAGATAAATCCAATAAGTAAAGTAAAAACCAAAAACAAAATGATACCCATAACTGAAAAACCAATCCAGCTACGTCAATAGTTAATTTATTTAAACACCCCTTGAATTGGATACTATCTATTTCAGCTCATGTTCTTCATCATACATTATATGAATGCACTGTCATGTATTGGGAAAGCATGGAAATAAATATATATATAATTATTAATCTTAGCACTCTGATTTTCAGTGTTTCCTGCAGAGGGAAAAAAATGGTATCCATGTAAAAAATGCTGGGAATTGACTAACATAATTCAGTTATAACGTTACTTTGAGTTTTGTCTGCAGAAGAATAACAACAAATCACTGCTGTTAAAAAATATATTGTGATTATTCAAGCCTAAAATACTCATAGAGTTACCCTCACATATCAGCGCTTCCAATATTGTTCCTGTTGTGTATGCAATATAGTTAATAAAGTATGAGCTTGAGGTAAAGTGCAGGGTTCTGGCCCTGCACTTCTGATTGGCTGTTAGGCGGCCAGACCGGATTGGCTAGTTCTGAGGAATCCAATTGGCCCTTAACAGAGAGTTCTTATTGGTTGCAAGAGCTAGCGTTCCTAGCTCGTTATTGGTTAAATCTAACAAGGGTTGCCTATATAAGGCAGAGTTCACTGTTGTTGAGATGAGAAGTCACTATGCAAATAAAGAGCTGAAGTTCACTGTTCAGAGGCTGTCTCCATTTATTCCAACCCATGCTCACTACTTAACACTGGCGACGAGGGTGGGATGTGGAGACATCTGAACCGAAGAAGCCAGGAAGCAACAACGAGCACGTGACAGACGACGCCAACAACGGAACCATGTCCGGCGGCATCGTACTACCCGCTCCGTTCGATCCAAACCAAGAGGATTGGGAATCCTACATGGATCGCTTCCAAATGTTTCTTGAGACGAACAACCTAAAGGACGCCACGCCAGCAAAGAAAAGGGCGTTGTTCCTAACGCATTGCGGCCCAGCCATATTTAAGATGGCTAAAGCACTGGCCAAACCGCGAGAAGTGAAGGCCATGAGCTGGGACAACCTCGAACCCATCCAGAGAGGCCACTACGTGCCAACCGTGCCTACACTCGTGAGACGCCACGAGTTTTATCAGAGGAACCAACGAAAAGGGGAAACTGTGGCCGATTTCGTGGCAGACATCCAAAATTTGGGAGGCCTCTGCGGGTTCACCGATTTTGAAGAGGCACTGAGAGATCGAATAGTTCTGGGACGAGAAGCACGAGGCCTGCAAAGCAAGCTGATGGCGAAAGGCAACTTCAGCCTTGCTGATGCCATCGTTGATTCTGCAGCAGCAGAAGCAACCAGGAAGTCGGCTGCACAACTTCGCTGAACCCACACTCCGGTACCGCCACCAGCCAGCGACATTTCTACCAGCTAAGAAGAGAAGCCTGCAACCACGCACCACGAGGACCTCTCTTTGTCGTCAGACAGCGACGAAGAAGAGGTCCACCGATTGCAGTCCGATCGGGACCATCGTCCGAAGCCCCTATGCCCTTGCGCTGGCTGTGGACCCAAACCATGCCAGGTCCGAATGCAAATTCCGTGACGCACTCTGCCATGTGTGCGGGAAACGAGGCCACATCGGGTGGGTCTGCCGCAGCTTGCCAGCACTCAGCCAGGCCCCAAAAGGGGCTAACTATCGCCAATCGACAGGAAACCGTCCTGTAAGGCGAACGTCAGTAAATCACTCCTACAGAAATCCAGCCTTGCAGAGGCTCACCACACTATCACTATCGGTCACGCCTCAATCTTGGACACAAAGAAAATCCGAGTCACGGTAGCCATCGAGAACCAGCCGTGCCACATGGAAGTCGACTCGGGATCATCCCTCTCGATGGTGTCTTGGAAGACACTCAAGCAACTCATCCCTACAATTCAATGCCAAGATCTCCAATTTCAACGCCTCATCCTCAAGGACTACCAGGGGAATCGAATCCCCATCGTTGGGTCCTGCCAAGTCCGAGTCTCCTTCAAGAAGCACACAGTGTACTTACCTCTAACGGTCATCGATAGAGATAGGCCTAGCCTACTAGGCCTCCAATGGTTCGCACCACTCGGCATTGAAGTGGCCAGTGTGAACCGAGTCGGTGGTTGTGATTGGGAGGAAGACCTTATCTCTGAGTTCAGTGACGTCTTCGCGGACAGCTTAGGTGAGTATAAGGGGACCCCAATCTCATTCAGCTTAGATCCAAAAGTAGCTCTCATTCGCTTGAAGCCCCGTCGAGTTCCGTTTGCCCTAAAATCGAAAATCGATGAACAACTCAACAAGCTAATTGCTCAAGTGGTGTTGAAGCCCATCGATCACTCTCCATGGGAAACCCCTATTGTAACACCCATTAAGCCAGACGGGTCAATCCGAATTTGTGGGGACTACCGGGCCACTTTGAACCACGCCCTACAGCAGAACGCATATCCAGTTCCGGTGGTACAGCACCTCCTCCATTCCTGGGGGGCGGGAAGGTTTTCACTAAATTGGATTTAGCTCAAGCTTATCAACAATTACCAGTGGATGAAAAAACGGCCCAGGCCCAAACTATTGTCACGCACTGGGGTGCCTTTAAATGTACCCAGCTGCAATTCGGAGTTAGTGTAGCCCCGGGGATCTTCCAGAGCCTTATGGAAAGGTTATTACAAGGAATCAAGGGCATGGTCCCTTATTTTGATGATGTATTAATTGCAGCCCCTACAAAAAAAAATTTACAGGACCGTTTAAAATGCATTCTAAAAAAATTCCAAGAGGCCGGACTTAAGGTGAAAAAAAATAAATATAAATTGTATACTGACAGTGTTGAGTTTCTTGGGTACCGGATTGACAGCCAGGGCATTCATCCTACCGAAAGCAAATTAAAAGCGATCAAAAACGCTCCCAGGCCACGCAAAAAGGCCGATCTCCAGGCGTTCTTAGGCCTCATCAATTTCTATAATGTATTTTTACCGCACAAAGCAACTGTTGCTGAACCGTTTCACCGGTTATTAGATAAAAAAGCATTGTGGGTATGGGGTTACTGGGAAAAACAAGCGTTCCGGAATGTCAAAAAACTGCTCACATCTGACTCTGTACTCATGCAGTATAACGAGACTTTGGCGTAAGTTATAACCTGCGATGCATCACCTTTCGGCGTGGGTGCCATTTTGAGCCACGTACTGCCTAATGGGAACGAAGCCCCTGT
>BHEV01051788.1:0-10327 GCA_004319985.1 Emydocephalus ijimae | reverse complement strand
ACCAGGGGCGAAAATATCAGCTGTGATCTCAGAGCCCCAAGATCGCAGCTGTAACACCGAGACGAAGCTCCGCCTTCTCCTTGAATGAATGAAATATTCTTATTAAATACCTTGTTCATTACATAGTTGAATGTGCTGACAAAAAAAATCAAACAAAAATTATCAATGGAAATCAAATTTAGCAACCTATGGAGGTCTGGATTTGGAGTTACACTCAAAATTAAAGTGAAAAAAAACACTACGGGCTGATCCAACTTTGATGTAATGTCCTTAAAACAAGTCAAAATGAAGCTCAGTAGTGTTTGTGGCCTCCACGTGCCTGTATGACTTCCCTACAACTCCTGGGCATGCTCCTGATGAGGTGGTGGATGGTCTCCTGAGGGATCTCCTCCAACACCTGGACTAAAGCATCCCCCAACTCCTGGACAGTCTGTGGTACAACATGGTGTTGGTGAATGGAGTGAGACATGATGTCCCAGATGTGCTCAAATGGATTCAGATCTAGGGAATGGGCAGGCCAGTCCATAGCATCAATGCCTTCATCTTGCAGGAACTGCCGACACACTCCACATGAGGTCTAGCATTGTCTTGAATTGTGAGGAACCCAGGGCCAACCACACCAGCATATGGTCTCACAAGGGGTCTGAGGATCTCATCTCGGTACCTAATGGCAGTCAGGCTACCTCTGGTGAGCACATGGAAGGCTGTGCGGCCCCCTAAATAAATGCCACCCCACACCATTACTGACCCACTGCCAAACCGGTCATGCTGGAGGATGTTGCAGGCAGCAGAACGTTCTCCACAGTGTCTCCAGACCCAGTCACATTTGTCACATGTGCTCAGTGTGAACCTGCTTTCATCTGTGAAGAGCACAGGGCACCAGTGGCGAATTTGCCAATCTTGGTGTTCTCTGGCAAATGCCAAACGTCCTGCATGGGTTGGGCTATAACCACAACCCCCACCTGTGGATGTTGGGCCCTCATACCACCCTCATGGAGTCTGTTTCTGACTGTTTGAGCAGCCACAGGCACATTTGTGGCCCGCTGGAGGTCATTTTGCAGGGCTCGGACAGTACTCCTCCTGTCCCTCCTTGCACAAAGGTGGAGGTAGAGGTCCTGATGCTGGGTTGTTGCCCTCCTATGGCCTCCTCCACATCTCCTGATGTATTGGCCTGTCTCCTGGTAGCGCCTCCATGCTCTGGACACTACGGTGACAGACACAGCAAACCTTCTTGCCACAGCTCACATTGATGTGCCATTCTGGATGAGCTGCACTACCTGAACCACTTGTGTGGGTTGTAGACTCCGTCTCATGCTACCACTAGAGTGAAAGCACCACCAGCATTCAAAAGTGACCAAACCATCAGCCAGAAAGCATAGGACCTAAGAAATGGTCTGTGGTCACCACCTGAAGAACCACTCCTTTATTGGGGATGTCTTACTAACTGCCTATGCTTTCCACCTGTTGTCTATTCCATTTGCACAACAGCATGTGAAATTGATTGTCAATCAGTGTTGCTACCTAAGTGGTCAGTTTGATTTCACAGAAGTGTGATTGACTTGGAGTTACATGGTGTTGTTTAAATGTTCCCTTTATTTTTTTGAGCGGTGTTTATATATCACTATCCATTTTGAATACATAGTGGAAAGAGGAAACCTAAGAGTTCAAAGACTTGTCCAGGTGGTGAGAAACCTTCATTAATCCTCAAATTTCAGAAAGAGATCTCTAGAGATGCAACTCTTCTTACTCACTTTTAAGATGCTATTTAAGATAATCTACATTTTTCTACCAGTTCTTGTTAAGTTCTGCGCATGGGTACAAGGAACAGAGATGAGGCAGTGAACAGTGAACTTCAACTCTTTATTAATCATACTGAACAGAGCTAAAACCCTAGGGCAGTAGCAGCCCTTTTATAGGGTAGGCTGCTGACCTATTAACCAATGAGAAACATGGAAGTGTTAAACCCTTGAACCAATGAGAGTTGGCCCGTTAATAGCCAATCAGATTTCCCAGATAGACCAATCCAATATCGCTATTATCGGCCAATCAGAAGTGCAGGATTAGAACCCTGCTTTTTCTTAAGGTTGTTAAAACTTTATTAAATGCCTTTATTAGTTCATAACAGTTCTCATTCATCCAGATGAAGAAAAATTGATGGAAAGAATGCTTTCAAAGGAAAAACAAAACAAAATCATTCTGGTATATTCTCTTGGGTAGACTGTGGAATCATTGCATTGATTCATTTACAAGACAACTATGGAATGCACACAATGAATCCCATCTTTCTCTGTGTAATTAACTCTACAGTTGTGTACAATTCTTATAAGGAGCTATGCCTGATTTGAAGTGCAAAAAATCTGGTGACCATTAAATAGCAGCTAAGACAAAGCTCTAATTTTTCATTGCCACCTAATGGTTGCCCAGAATTTTACAGCTGGGATCTGGAAAATCTACTTCTCACTTCAGATAAATCCCAAGGGAAGGCTTCATGATCAAGCTCCTCTCACATAATTTTTTTCTTAGCAGTTGTAGTTCTAATGTAGGTATACCACAGTTCCTGCTAAAGTGCAGGAATTTCTCCCTCCCTTTGAGAAATTCTGAGTTGTCTATCCTGTGTTTTTCTGCAAAATAGTTAAAGAATCTGAAACAAACCCATATGCCTAAATTTACTTTTTTCAGCTTCTTTTATTGGTATGGTGTTTTCTTGTAGCTTTGTTGTTGAGGATGGATGATTTGATAGTGATCTTTTATTGGCTTTATATTAAGTAAATAAGCAAGCAAGCAAGTCTGAGCTCATTTTATACATAAAATAGTGTATCTTATAAGTAGGATAACATTTTAACATCTGTTTTAGTTTATAGATGCAAATGGGGGGGGGAAGCATTTAGTGATCACCTACTTAAGAATGAAGACTCTAAAGAGAATAAAACAGTGATGTTTAGTTTAAGGGAAACTTAGAGATTCTTTGCAATCTGCACTTGAATGGATTTTCTTTAATGGATTTCCTTAGTAGTTTGCAAGAGCAGGTCTCATAATGGCAAGGGTGCTGTTTAAACAAGCAATAAAATTTATTAACTTTTAGAAGCTTAAATGTTCCTCTGGGGGCCAAGGCGGTACAAAAACATTACTCAGAATGCAAATAACAGCCTATAAAATACAGGGATTTGATGGTAGTTATTCCTGTTTGTCCACCTGTCTGTTTAACTTTGTTCATCTATTTCAAATTAATTAAGTGTTGTCAGTCTTGGTGCTAGCAACAGGAACAAGAAATGGGAATAGTGATCAAACTGAAGTAGAAGTGAGCTAGAAACAGTCACAAATTTATTGGCAAAAACCTGTTGCGTGGACATCAAGCTCTCTTTGCTCCCCATTATTTGATATATAGATCCCTGATGTGTGAGGAACCAGGGTAGAATGTTATATCGACTGTGTATCCTAAAAATACCTTAGTATAACAGGACATGATGAATTCCTATAATCTTGTTCTCTGTTGCAGAGAACTGCAACTATTGGATGCCCCCAGGAATCACCGTGTGTGAGTTGGGCGGTCATATAAATCTATGTAACAAATAAATAAATTGCAGCCCTAAACCACTCAGAGGCACAAATTATCTAACTTGGCTATATCGTTTTAATCTCATGCCATCATATGCAAAGAATTTCCTTTTTTGCCAATGGCATGGAGAAAAAACTGTAGATTCAGAACACAAGAAGACTCTTCATATTTAATAAGATCATTGATCAACCTACATTATCTCAACCAACAAGCAGAAATTCTCCAGAGATTTTGACAAGGATGTTTTCTTAGAGTTGTCCAGCCTACTTATGTAGGTTTCTACAAATCAAAGCCATTTATTTACACAGAGAAAGATGAGGTAGAACTTGCAGGACTTCTTGATGTGTGTCATATTTCAGTCTCTGATGGTACCTACTTAAGACAACCAGCCTTCTAAACATTTGATTACCTCACACTTTTAAAGAGATGCAACCTTCTCACTTCTCTTTCCACTTTTCCTCATCATCAGTTATCTCACTTATCAATCTATTTGCCAAGTGAGGAATTTCATTTCTTCACTTGCTTTTTTTATTAAGACATGATGAAAAGCCACAAACCTGCTGGTTTTTAGTCACCTTCATCAGACTGTACCCAGTTATCAAAGGAAAGCAAAACATCAAAATGAACCAGAGCAATGCAAAAACCTGAAGTTTTGTTTATCCTGTAATGAATCAGAGGTCAGATCAACTCCAAGATGATACCACAAGGTCATGGTTGTTTACAACCATGTTTTAAACATTCATTTTAGTAAGTATTACCCCATTTTTCCTTTACATTATATTTCTTTCCCCGAGCTTCCTAGTTTTCCTTATCCTTTTTCTTTTCTTAATGTTTCATTTTTTCATTAATTTTCTAGAACCCTGCAGCAGAAGAGAATAAAACTCTTTTATTTCAAGAACATGGGGGGGAATGATGAAATGATGCACATAGTAAAATGAAAAGCACAGGAAAAATAGGAAATTTAGGTTATTAAATAAAGTACTTTTCAGCAGTTTCTGCTGAGTTTCAAACCAGCAATTCCTATATTTTATGCAATTGTAGTATTTTAGTTTTTGTGTCAAAAGCTCTTCATGAGGAGACGACGGAAAACAAGGCATTTCATGAGTGTGAGCACCAAGTTTGACATCAGTTGTCTCACAAGTTTCAAATGACCTAGAATTGCAATTAAACAGATAAAGGTTTTCTCTTTCTTTGGATTCATCTGAATGCTAAAAGATTTGGTTTGACACATCAGTTCATCACTAGATAATATGATAAGCAATAGATCATAAAGTTGAAACAATTTTGATTTATCCCCTTTTATACACAATATCAAATTCCTGAAAATTTTAAAACACAAAATGCATATTTTATTTTGAAAGCATCTATCAATATTAACATCTATATTAATTATTTCAACTGTTCTACTTTCAGTCAGTGTAAGCAAAGAGCTCATTCAAGTTGATCTTCCCAGTTGAAAATAAAAATAAAATTACACAGTACCTAGAATTAGCAGGGACGTTTTCTCTCTTGGAGGGCTAGCTTGATAAGCTTGACTAAGCTTGATCTAAGCAATTTCAAGAGTTTGCATGAATCTATTTTAAAAAATAAATAGCAGGTGTAGGTGCAGATCTTGATTGGAAATGATGGGAAGAATTCTAACCTTTTGTTCCTGTCTGGTTCCAAAGCTTATTTTCTTTGCAAAAATAAAACAAGCTCAACAGGAGAATTGTTCAATATATCAAAAGGTGCAAATTTAAATACAGAGCTCCAAGGAATCAATTTACTAACTTCAATGTTTCAGTTAGCCTTTTGAAAAAGGAAAATGTAGCAAAACCACCACAACAAATCTATTTATTCAGCATAGTTATATACAGTAGTTGCCAATCTCACAAACATCTGACTCTTATGAACAATAGTTAAAAACTTCATAAGCCATCCAAAAACAATGAAAAATGCATTAAGTAGATAAAATAAAGAGATACAATGAACAGATAAAACCGAAAAAGGTGGGAGAACAAACACTACCTACTCTCATATAGCTACCTTGCAGGCTCTTCCTGGGAACCTCAAGGCTGAACTATTATGTTTTCAAACTCGTGGCCTGTGGGCAGATGCATCATGTACTGGCCACGCCCACCCCATTTTAGCAAAGGGGGGAAAGTCACGATATGTCACGTGACGACAACGTGATGTCGCGAGTTTGACACCCCCTATTGTAAGGGCTTTCTAGAAGGTTACATTTAGGAATAACAGATCTAAACTGCCTAAATTCAGGTGACCAGCAGATGAAAATAACAACATACCAACTCTCTCTCTCACACACATGCACACACACATGCACACCCACACCCACATTTCTTCTTCCTTCTGGAGAAGGAGTATACTTTAAATCCTGTATCTAGAGAAAGCAATTATGCTTGCAAGAGTGAGCAGAAAAAGGAAGCCAGCATGCCAAAGAACATGATGGCTAGACACTATCAAAGCTGACACCAAGCAGAGCATAGGAAAACTCAAAGAAGTAGTGCAAGATTGGAAGATGTGGAGCGATTTGGCCCATAGAATCACCAAGAGTCAGTCTCGACTGAATGGAGATCATCATAATCATCATCATCATGTCATCTAAGTAGCTACTAGCCTATATTTTAATATAACATGGAAACTATATGTACACACAATAGCAAACGAATATATCATAAAATGGTTACATTTAAAGAAAAGGAAGTGGGAACAACAGGAAACTTGTATAAGAAGGGAATCAAAGAACATTTGAAGAAAACCTGTCATAGTTTGAAGACAGAAAAAAGAAAAATCAAAGTGAAGGTAAATCCCAAGATAATGTTGCAGGATCCAAGCTGAGTTGGTCACTGGGACAAGAGGTTTAGTCTTCCAAGAGTTCGGACTTTTGCCGGAGCCCATCCGTAGGGAACTTTTCTCTCTTCAGGGTGTGTGCACTGAGAAGTTCTATACATAGTATTTATGTGATGTCAGGATGTGTGTGGCTTTTAATTGTTAATAGAGGTGTTGATGGCTGGTTTTTAAATTGTTGGTTGTCTCCTTGTGCTGCCTTGCTCTTGGCTCCTAAGCACCTGGTAAGCTGATCGTAAATCAGCACTCCTGTTGATTGACCAGGGGCCCATTTCCCATGCTTCAATAATTTCCCTGGGTTTTTTTTTTTGTCTCTGTTCAGCCAAAAGCATAGTAGCTGCAAAATTGAATTCATATAAGTATCTGATTTCTGAAACTGCCTTCTGAGATATGTGAGACAGTAGCCCTTTATTGATACCAGTCTGGGAAGAAATGTGCCATGAGGGGGCCAATTAATCTCCAACAAATATACGTCTTGATGAATTTCCCCACTAAAAACAATGTGAAGGTTTCCAATAAAATGCCAGGGTTGGGTGGTAAAAAGCAGTGCTTCTCCTTTGTCTCCATAGTTTTTCTGGCATGAATATAATTAAAACTTGGATAGCTTTCCTTTTTCTTCCCCAGCATTGCTAATTGTTCTATGAACACATTATTTTCCTTTATACATGGTTGCTGAATTGATAATCATGCTTTCAGGATATCACAAATTCTTTCTTAAAATTGCTTTCATTTATTTCCAGCAACTTTTCAGAGTTTTAAAAACACAGAGTTCTAAAACATCCAGCTGCCTGATATAATAGGTTATTTGTACCAGTTTTGCCTTCTGTGGCACAAAGAGTACATGCAACTCTTATAAAGACCCCACTAATAAATGACATAATAACAACTATTCAAACACATATAAGCAGGCTGTAAAGAGGTAATATTTTCTTATACATTAATGCTGATCTCATTTTTTCGATGATGGAAGTCCACAAAGTTAATGAATCCAAATGAAAGCATTATTCTGAATATATTTTTACTAATTTTTCAAAACAGAAGGAAGGTCTTTGTGAACATAGGCATACAGGCATAACATAAAACAATCCTAGACAAGTTTCGAAAAGTATGTCTACAGAAAAGAAATAAATTTTCATAAGAAACTAGCAAAAGGAATTTAGAAATGAAATGAGATTCCAGGAATATTTTTAATCGATGATGCCCTTTATTTCAGATCTAGTTGGAGGAAGCATATGGTTCATTTTTATTAGTTTTGATATGGCATGCAACATTACTGCACCTTGGGAATATGGAAAACAGTATGGCAATTAGCTCTTCTGACCGCTATTTGAACTATGATTAAGAAGCTGCTCATCTTTACTTCCATATTTGGCCCTCAACTGAAAAACAAATGAAAGTATATCACTTCCATTGTTGCTATAAAATCACCAGGAAATGATGAATACCCTTGAATGCCTTTTGAATCAGGGGTGTCTGTAATTTCTCTATTTTTCTTCTGCATCTAAAGTTCTTAGATGTACAGAGTAGAAAGGAATTAATTGTCTGGAAAAGCTCTTACGGATATGAAACGGTTCATTTTGTTCCCAGTTACAAAACTAAGAGAGAGGAATAAAAAAACCAATATTTTAGGTAATAATCAGAGTAAGGAATAATTAAATAAAATTACAAATCATTCTCATAGAAGTGGCATATCCCTGAATATATGATTAGCATATGTACTAACTGTCAAGTAATGACATAGAAAGTTAATTGACTTCAGCGCTAGTTTAGAAGATCAAAGTAATCCAAATTTTGTAAAACCCAGCAGCTGGTTTACACACTGCACTATATTAATCCATCACAATAGTTTTGTGGGGTATGTAAATCTATTTTATTGTGGTTTTTAAACCACAATATATGACTTAACATTAGGCAGAAACCCAGCCACTACCAGTTCTACAACAAAATAATATTAAAAGAAGCCATGGTTTTGTGTCATCCCAAGTAGGATTTACATCTTTAATAAAATTTTATGTAGAGACTTCCCCTGCCCTAACAGGCAGTATGAAAAGTGGAATGGGGGAAGGGTAAGGATGCCAAAAGTGAAAAATGAATTCCAAATACTAAGAATTATGTAAACACTGAGGTAAATTGGAATGCAAGTGACAAGTATTCAAAAGGTTTTGGACAACTAATGGAAAATAGGAAATTATACTTAACCAACTAAGATCCTCTAGTATAGGAGTTCCCAACCTGGGGTGCTCGCACCCCCTGGGGGTACAAGATGATATTCCAGGGGGTGCAAGAAAAGTCCAGGTATAAATTTCAGGGGTGCGAGGTTCGAGTGAAATTTCTTTAGGGGTGTTGGGCGAAAAAAAGGTTGGGAACCACTGCTCTAGTAAATATGAAACAATGTTGCTCCTTATTCCCTTCCCAAGTAAAGATTTATTTCTTTGACCATATTTATACATCTTTCCAGTCTAATCAGTTCTGTAGATAATCTGTAAGTAAATAAAATGGTAACTTAAGAATGTCTCCCCTCTTTTCTTGAAAAGGAAAAAACTGATGATGCCAAATGTCTCCTGAAGCACTGTCATGACAAACAATTTCAGGGAAAATTCAGAGATGTTGTTTTTCTCTTGTGGATATAGTTGTGCTCCGTTCTAAGCATTGTTTCCCTTCTTTCTAAATGCAGTCTAAATATCCCATGTGTCATCTCCAAAATGGTCCTTAATAGGTTTTGGGCTCTGCTGTAAATTGTTTTAATAGTTAGACAGTTAGCCTGGGAGTGACTTTGCCTTTAGAATTTCTCTTCCCATCATGATGTTTAACTTTCACCAAAGACATAAAAAGGGAAAGAAAGAAAGAAAGGTAGGGAGGAAAGGAAGGAAGGAAGGAAGGAAGGAAGGAAGGAAGGAAGGAAGGAAAGAAAGAAAGAAAGAAAGAAAGAAAGAAAGAAAGAAAGAAAGAAAGAAAGAAAGAAAGAAAGCCAGCCCCCTTCTTCCTGGTGGCATTATGTGAGACATATGCTAAAGAAATTTAATAAGTGTTTATTTCTTCCTTTGCCTTATGTATACCTACTCCAGAAAAGTCCACAGCTTGCTTTTTCTATGCTGAGTTACAATTTTTAAAATTTATTTGTCTCACAGAAAACAAATGCATTTTGGAGGCATTTGAAATTCAAAAGTAATAACAACAGAAGCAGTTACAATATCTTCCCTGAACAATTTATTTACAGTACTAAGCTATCTCAAAGCTTCCTCTGAACAGCAGTATCACCATCACCACTGAGACTCTACTGCACATATACACTGACATGTCTAGGAACTGTATTTGTCTCCTTTGAAACTGTAGGAAACCCCCCCCCCCAATAAAATATTCCTTATTTTTAATATTAAAAAGAGGCAGAATAGAATATTTCCCCTAAAGGAGAAGAGGAGAAATATCTTAAGGGCAGAAAGCAGTCCCAGTCTTCCTGCTATTTGAAAACAGCCTCAAGCAGAAGCCTGAAGAGGCTAGTCTTTAGGAATGGGTATTTTGTATCCATTCAGAAAGCTGGACCCCTATATTCATAAGCAAAGACCAGCCAGAAACTATGAATAAGCAATTCAAAGCGCAAGGAACCAAACTGACAAGATTAGCTCAGACAAACAAAACACCTTGAATTTGCATTTTTCCCTTTGCCTGTAGAGGCAGCCATGACCCTATAGGTATCGGGCAACAGCTATTAAAATATTGAAGGACATATTATTGCACAGGAACAGGCATCTCAATCACAAAGCCCCAAAGAATGTATAAAAGCCCACATTTTGTCAGTCATCTCAGAGTATATCAATCTCTTCCAGGCAAATCCCTTTGGAGATTATACTTTGGAAGTTGGGGAAAGTCTTATCGATGCAGTGTCATCAGAGAGGCGAAGGAGCTGGCAAGAATTGATTGAGTCTA
>BHEV01051784.1:0-18125 GCA_004319985.1 Emydocephalus ijimae | reverse complement strand
CCCCCCCCCCCCCCCCCAAAAAAAGAAAATTGGTGGTGGATGGAAAATAGAAAACACAAAGTCCAAATATTTCATAAAATTTAGGCTATTTTAAACTGGATATTTATGGATTTAAATTAGAAGAAATAGTAGACTGAGCAAATATTGACCGCGTAGAGAAATTGCAACATGGTTAATGGTCTTATCTGTTAACAGTGGAATCTATAGCATTTCCCCATTGGCTATCATTTACACCTCAGGTTTTTCATCTCTAATTCAATGGGTGTGTAGAATGGTTTGTTATTATGAATAAGGCACAGAGCCATAGAAAGTTATAATTTAGCGGAGTAATGATTGAGGATTCTCATTAGGCAATGTTATTCTATTACAAAGCATTTTTGTATTGTTGCTATTCTACTCTCAAAGAGAGAGAGGAAAAAAGAGGAAACCAACAGCACTTAAAGGATATAACTTGTCCAAAAAAATCCCAAACCTACCTCATATAAAATGAAATAAACCTTCATCAGACTTTTCTGCTGTGAATTTTTCCATTAGTTTGAAAGGACATCTGGGGGCCTCTTCCTTGTGTTTTACTGTCAATCTTTGGTCAGCAATTATGACACATTCAATAAAATATTCATGAATGGGTAACAAGAGGGATCCTTAAGAAATCCACTGAGAGGTATTGGTAGCTTCAAATTGATTGAATATTGTGTAACTAATAATGTCACCCAGAGTCTGTGAAATGAAATGGGTAAGTAATTTTTTATGCAAGGCAGTCCATTCTGAGACTTCCAAAATCTATTTTAATCTAGTAAAGCATCCATTAATGCCACAGAAGTTCATGTTTGGGACAGTGTGAATGATATCCGAATGCATCAGGAAGAAAGTCATCATATGCATCCATAGGAAGTAATTATTAATGGATTGTGAACCTTTCCTCAGAGAAAATAGATTTGCTGTGGTTCCTTCCATCTCTCACTTCCATACATAGTATATTCTAAAGGCAGTCCTAGATCATATTTAGAGTTTAAAAAATACCTCCATTCTTTTGTACTTCTGTATTTATCCCATTTCTTTTCTCTACCTTCTGGTAGAAAACTTATACAGGACTTTAAATAGACTGTGAATCATGTTGCTATGACACATGCTTTCAGACATATAATTGAATCTAGATCTTGTTTAGGGATAAATGCACCAAAAGGAATCTTCTGATTCCAGCAAAACTTCATCCTGGTGGATTTACCCAGTAATTCATACATACATATTAGCAGCTGCTAATAAAGTTAATCAGTTTACTTCAGATACTTGTATGTAAACAACTGCAGTGTGAAAAATCTTATAAAGTCCACACCAAAATTATGCACCCCCTACATATATGTATGTATTAGAGGTAGTATTTAGCAGGTTCTGGCCAGTTCTAGAGAATTGGTAGTGGAAATTTTGAGTAGTTCGGAGAACCAGCAAATACCAACTCTGACTGTAGATTTTACAGTATCCTTCCCCTGCCATGCCCACAAAGCCATGCCCACAGAACCAGTAGAAAAAAAAAATTGAATCTCACCACAGGTATGTATGTAATTTCAAAAAAGTAAAATCTCATTAATCTAACCTTCATAACTTTCCCTAATCCCATCCAATATTATGAGTAATAACTTCTGGATGGTCCCTTGGCCTCCCATCTGCTGATGATGCTTAATTGAAATGAAGAGAAATGAAACTGAAGGAATCCACTAATCCATGTACTTAATGTGTTCTATACATTGTCATTGTCTAGTGAAAAAAATAGCCAGTGGGTGACATGATAGCAGTGTTCCAATACTTGGGGGACTGCCACAAAAAAAGGGGGTGGTGGGGTGGTGGTCAACCTATTCTCAAAAGCACCAGAAGGCAGGGGAAGAAACAATGGATGGAAACTAATCAAGCAGAAAAACAACCTAGAACTAAAGAGAAATTTCTTGTGAGAGCAATCAATCAGTGGAACGGCTTGCCTTCAGAAGTTGTGGGTGCTTTATCACTGGAGGCTTTCAAGGTTCCTTTCAGCTTGGTTATTCTGTTAATAAGGAAAGCTTCGGATGCTAGTATCATGTCTGTGCCAAATAGGGATTGCCAATAAATCAGTTAATTGTATCCATATATAGAGAGAAAGAATATCCATCCATCTACTCACTAGTCTACTAACTGTTGGATAATATTTTAACCCAAGTATAAGGAAGATCCCTTAATTATATGTTTTAGTGCTAAGGTAACTATTTTGGAGTCTTGGAAAGCTAAGCACTGGAGAAATGAGGCATCTGAGTTCTGATGAACAAGCAGAGAAGAGAGACTGTTCATTACATCAGTCAGGAAACAATAAAGGGATTTTCTGGGCAAGTTATCTTAAAATCTTTGGAATGTGATTATGGCCACTGACTGGAATCATTCTGGGACTTGGTCCACAACAGTTTTGGCCATACAGTATGACATGCTTTAAACAGGTACAGGAAGGAATAGCAATCTGGCTTAAATGAGAAAGTTTCCTCACATCAGTAATTTGAACTCTCTAATAACTCTTATATGAAGACCCCGGAGAAATATGAGAAATAAAGGAGGTACAATTCTGCATGTATAAGTTAATAGATAACTTTTTATTCTCAACTGGATTGCTTTACGTCATGGTATTTTGCCTGCCAATTTGTCACGAAAACAGTAACATACTAAAAATTGTAATAATAAAACAGAAATAATCCTGCAACTTTGAAAAAGTAGCATTAAGAAACATTTGATGGCTTGTTCAAAACCAAGATTGAGTTTCAAGTGATGTAGCATAGAGACCCCTTTCTAATTCCTTGGCAACAATGAAATACGATGATTCGTAATGTTTAGAGAAAAATACTGTATATAGCTAAGAATATTTTAGGCTTTAAAGTAGAGCTGCTATTTCTGTTGATAGCTTGATTTTTTTTAAAAAAGAACCTTTCTCGTATCTGTTTTTTCCCACCTATTCTATGGATGTATATATGGATAAAACAGCTGAAAAATAACAGTGTATGCCTAGCAATTATCTAATTCTCTTTATAGGCTATTTTGCAGATTGTCTTCATAAAAACAAAAATGTTAATTATAAGAAAAAATGCCCACTTGCTGTCTGATTCTAGACTATGAAATCAATTCAAGATTATTATTTTTAAAAAGTAATGAGTACTTAAATTATTATGGATGCTTCCTGAATCCATAAATGAGAAAAGGCATTTTCGTCCTGAATTTAAAGAAACAGTGGATGGATATCAGAACCCGAAGTAGCTTATATGTATTCAGTGATTCCTTTCTCCTTGAAGCTCATCTAGTGATTAGTATGTAACTCTGTCGTGTCCATTATGCTCAGCTAATAGAAAGATTAGTTAAATAAGAATTATGAATTTGAAAAGGATAAGGGTAAGGGTAAGGATAAGATTGAATCTGATGTAGAACTCTGCGATGATAATAGAGGTATAAATTTTATTGGATGAACAAGTTAAAGATTGCATGATAAAGTGGGCAAAACAGTTTTGGATATATTATAGAGTTGGACCAATGGGAGAATATGTGAAACAAAGGATTGAAAAATTATATTGAATTATAATAAAGAGATTTTTGTAAGATGATGTATTATTAGTACATAACTCTGGATAAATTGTCAAAAATGTATAAGGGAATTTTAAATGTTTTTTGGGAAATGCAATCAAACTGACAGGACATTTTTTTCTTTGCTGGACATGCAAGATAGCTAGAAAATGTTAGGATCAAGTAAGTATTTTGATCAGGGGTGGGATTCAAATTTCTTAACAACCGGTTCTATGGGCATGGCCTAATTTGTGGATGTGGCTTGGTGGTCATGTGACTGGGGTGGGAGTGGCTTGCTGACTGGGCATAGCTAGGTGGTCATGTGACTGGGGTGGGCATGGCCAGGTGGCCATGTGACTGGCAAACCAAATGTAAGAGGTCCTCACTTAATGGCCAGTTGCTTAGCAAGTGTTTTTTGCCAGTTTCCAAGGCATGGGGAGGCCTGGAGAGGATAGGGCAAGGCCTGGGCAGGTGGACATGTGACTGGCAAACCAAATGTAAGTGGTCCTCGCTTAATGACCAGGTCCTTGCTTAATGGCCAGTTGCTTTGCAAGTTTTTTTTGCCAGTTCCCAAGGCCTGGGGAGCTCTGGAGAGGGCAGGGCGAGGCCTGGGCAGTGGCCATGTGACTGGCAAACCAAATATAAGTGGTCCTCGCTTAATGACCAGGTCCTCGCTTAGCAAGTATTCTAATTTACAACTGACCTCCACAGAGTTACTTGGCCTGTTTTTGGTGTTTTGACAGACAGACAGATACACGCACACACACACCTTCTATTCTTTGATTCTGTAAGGATCTCCTGCTGGAGCAGGGGGTTGGACTAGATGACCTCCAAGATCCCTTGCAGGCCAGCCCTAGATTGCTGTGCTGCTTTAAAGTCTTCAGAAGCCAGGGTTTATGTCCTTCCTTCCTCTCCATTTTTCTCTCTCCCTCCCTCCTTCCATGTATTTATCTATCCATCCATATAGCTCATTTACATTTTCCTCTCTTCCTCTTTCTTTCTTTCTTTCTTTCTTTCTTTCTTTCTTTCTTTCTTTCTTTCTTTCTTTGTTTCTTTCTTTCTTTCCCTTTCTTTCTGCCCCTTCCTTCTACCCCCCTTTCTTTCTTTCACTTTCTTTCTCTCTCCCCCTCTTTTTCCCTCTTTCTCTCTTTCTGTATCCTCCTCTCTTTCTCTTTCCCCCTCCCTCTCTCCCTCTTTCTCTCTCTTTCTGTCCCTTCCTCCTTCCCTTTCTCCTTCTAAAGCTAGGAAGTCCACCTGAAACACACACATATACACACACCCAAAGGTCGGATTCTACTAGTTTGGTCTGGTTCTATTGTACTCTGCTTATCAGAGAATAAGCCTGCAGGCAGGGACTGTGCTTTGTAAAATTTGTGCAGGGTCTTTAAAAAAATTCATGCAATTAACAGAAACAAATGAGGCAGCTTAGAAACAAAAGGATGCTCAGAGCAACCCCAGTTCTACAGTATCATAGAATAAGAACATCCCAGAAGAAAGGCAACAGCAGAAAGGGAAGGAGGGAGGGAAGGAGGAAGGAAGGAAGGAAGGAAGGAAGGAAGGAAGGAAGGAAGGAAGGAAGGAAGGAAGGAAGGAACCACCCTACTGAGGGCTGCAGAATCATGAAGCCTTTAATGTTTCAGATTGGTGACCCTTCCTAGACCCAACTGATGCTTCTTATTGTGTCTACAGTACATGAGTTTCAGTCCCAAAGATGCTCCTTCTGCCCAGGAGCCCAATCTTCAATTCTGGATGAATACTTCTGCACCATTTCACTCTTCGTTCCTCAACATCCTTCTTACTTTGGATCATAAGCTATTGAACCAAATCAGAACCAAGAACAAAAGTTGCAGTTATGCTACAACGGTCATAAGTGTGAAAAAATGGTCATGTCACTTTTTTCAGTGCCATTGTAAGTTTGAATGGTCACTAAATGAACTGTTGTAAATCAAGGATTACCTGTAGAAAAATACAAAAAGCTTCTTTGCTTGGAAAAAGCTGCTCTCAAATACCAATCATTAGATTTAAAATACCCGCAAGCTGGAGTTACAAATCAGGCAGGGTGCCAGAGCACTTTGAGATATGAAAATATTTAAGATGCAGTGATAACTATCAAACACCCAACTCTTGCTCATAAAGTGAAACCCTTTAGCCGAGAGGTCATTTCAGCTCTCCAGAAAAAGCAGACCCAGGAAAAGTAATCCTTAGATCCATTCGCACCACTTAAAAATACCAGCTGGCCTCACTCACCTCACAAGATATCCTAAGGAAATCACTCAGATTTAAGGAAAGTGTTAAATCTGGGAGAGTGGGCACAAGGAACGGAGACAAGGCATCGAATAGTGACTCCAACTCTTTATTAGTGACTTCAGAACAGAGCGAACAACTAGGGCAGCAGCAGCTCCTTTTATAGAGCTGGCTGCTGTCACAACACCCAATGATTTGAGTTTGCCGCGCTGAGAGCGTCCAATCAGCAGCAACCCGCTATCAGCCAATCCGATCAGCCAAAACTGACCAATCACGATCCACTGTCAATGGGCCAATCAGAAGTGCAGACTAGGAACCTTTCATGGAAAGAAAACTACTAGAATCGCAAACTAACGAGTTTGCTTAGTTTGTAACACCCCTCCCCCCTAGGTTCCGTCTCAAGGGTGGGGTGATGTATTCACACAGGTAGGCAGGCCATTTCACCTGCCTACCCGATCTACGTTGCTCCATCAGTCCTTGGCTGGATTCTGGTTCCGGTGGGTTGTTTGTTAGACTCAGTGGTAGCGGTGATCCGACTTCTCCGTTGGGTGACTCGGGGTTGTCATCTCTACTCCTATCAAGGCTGCCGTCTGGATTCTCTGGGATTGCTGATGCCACCGTGCTGCTCCGCGGTGAGATGGCCATCTGTCCCGGCTCCTCTTCGGAAGGTGAGCATTCCAGGTTTGGTTGCGCTGGTTGCTGAGTCTCGCGTACTGGATCAGGTACTAGTTCATTTTCGGCCCCCTCGATTTCCCTTCCCCCCCTGGTTTGGAGTTCAGGGCTTGTGAAAGGGGTAGGTGCCAGCCTGGAACGTAACTGGTCAATGTGGCGCTTCCACAGTCTTCCATCATTAGTTTGCAAATGGTAGGAACGGGGACCTGTAAGTTGCATTATGGTAGCAGGGACCCACAAAGGGTCACCGGTAAGGTTTTTTGCAAAGACTGGGTCGCCTACCTTGAATGTGCAGTACTTGCTACTGGAACCCAGAGGCTTTTCTGGCGTGTAGGCAGGGTGGAGATGGTCAAGATGTGGTTGAAGTTTCTGGCCCATCAGGAGTTTGGCTGGGGTTTTGTTTGTGGTGCTGATTGGAGTGATATGTTGGAGGAGAAGCATCCTGGTTACCTTGTCGTGGATGTTCCCTTGTTCCATCTTGTGTAAGGTCTTCTTTATGAACTGGACCATTTGTTCAGCCCTACCATTGGCCGCAGGGTGAGCCGGCGATGTTAAGGCGTGGCGTATCCCCCGGTCTGCTAGGTACTGTTCAAATGCCAAGGCGGTGAACTGTGGGCCATTGTCTGAAACCAAGACGTCTGGCAACCCGTGTGTGGCAAATAGTCTGTTTAATTTTTTAACGACTGCCTCTGTGGTGGTGTTCTTCATTTTGTGGACCTCAAGCCAGTTGGAATAGGCATCCACTGTTATGGGAAATGTATGCGCTTTGGTGGGCCCCACAAAATCGATGTGGATATGGGACCAGGGACCTCGGGGTGCTTCCCATTCAGTTGGTGGTGCTTTTGGTGGAGCTCAGCGTGTTTCCTGGCACATGTTGCAGGTGGCCACCCAAGTCTCTATTTGCTTATCTATGCCTGGCCACCAAGCGTAGCTCCTTGCTAGTGCCTTCATCCGCATGATATCCGGATGTCCATCGTGCAATAGTTTTAGGACTTTATGCCGTAGTCTTTCTGGGATGATGACTCTGTCTCCCCATAACACACATCCCTTTTGGGTGAAAAGTTCTGTCTGCCAATGCTTGAAAGGCTTGAAGTTTTCATTGAGTTCGTTGTCAGACCAACCTCTTTCTACCCAGCTGAGGACTCGTGCTAAACAAGGGTCTTTCCTTGTTTCGGATGTGATGTCTTGCGTAGTCAGCGGTGGTGAAGGGAGTGTCTCGATCTGTAGTACAGCTAGGGTTGAAGCTGGGTCGTCTATGACTTCTGGTAGCGGTGAGCAGCTCAGGGCGTCAGCGTGGGGAATGGCTTTCTCCAGTCGGTGTTGTAGTTGATAGTCATATGTGGCTAAAAACTCTGACCAGCATGTCATTCTTGGCGATAAGATATGGGGAATTGGTTTATCCCCCGTCAAGATGCCCAGTAATGGTTTGTGATGGGTGATTATAGAAAAGGACCTTCCATACACGTACTCATGGAATTGTTTAATCGCAGCCACAATAGTGAGAGCCTCTTTATCTAATTGGCTATAGTTTCTTTCAGTTTTAGATAAAGTTCTGGAAAAAAATGCAATGGGTGCCTCAGTCCCGTTTGACAGGACGTGGCTCAGGATGGCTCCTACTCCAAACGGTGAGGCGTCACAGGTGACGTTTAAGGATAAAGTCTCATTATATTGCATCAATATGGCATCAGATGTTAAAAGGTCTTTAACTTGCTGAAAAGCTCATTCTTCTCAATGTCCCCAAACCCAGGAAGCCTTCTTATCGAGGAGCCTATGCAGGGGTTCGGCAACAGTCGCCTTCTGGGGTAGGAAGATGTTATAAAAGTTAATAAGTCCCAGGAAGGCTTGAAGATCTGTTTTGTTCTTAGGTCTTGGGGCGTTTTTGATTGCAGCCAATTTTTTCTCAGTAGGGTAAATTCCCTGTTCATCAAGAAGGTAACCAAGGAATTCAACCCTCTCTGTACATAGTTGGCACTTGTCCTTCTTGACCTTCAGGCCAGCGTTTTTAAATTTTTGGAGGACCATTCTTAACCACTTTTCTAGTATACTTCTAGTGGGGGCAGCTATCAAGACATCATCGAAATATGGCATGACCCCTTTTATACCTTGTAATAATCTCTCCATCAGACTCTGGAAGATGCCTGGTGCCACGCTCACTCCGAACTGGAGTCTATTACACTTAAATGCCCCTCTGCGCATGACTATAATTTGGGCTTCTGCGGTCTATGCATCTACAGTCAGCTGCTGGTATGCCTGGGCTAGGTCCAATTTTGCAAATATTTTCCCGTCCCCAAGGGAGTGCAGTAGGTGTTGGACCACAGGCACGGGGTAAGCGCTCTGCTGAAGTGTGTGATTTAGGGTGGCCTTGTAGTCCCCACAAATTCTCAGAAATCCGTCAGGCTTTATGGGGGTTACAATTGGGGTCTCCCATCGGGCATGGTCAATCGGTTCCAATATGCCTTGGGCTATCAATTTGTCCAATTGTTCATCAATCTTTGGTTTGAGTGCAAAATGCACTTGACGGGGCTTAAGGCGAATGGGCACAATATCTGGGCAGAGGTTAAATAATATGGGGGATCCCTTGTCCTTGCCTAGCTTCTCGGTGAACACTTCCTGGAATTCTTGGATGAGAGCCACTTCCCAGTCATTGCTTTCGTTTTGGTTGATGCCCGCCAGTTCGATTCCAAGTGGCGTGAACCACTGCAAGCCTAATAAGCTGGGTCGATCTTTATCAATGACTGTAAGTGGTAGAGTCACGGTGTGGTCTTTGAAGGATACTTGGACATGGCTGGAACCAGCAACCGGAATCCTGTTTCCTTGATAGTCCTTCAATATAATTCTCTGAGGGCTGAAATCTTGGCGACGGATGTCAGGGATCAGCTGTTTGAGGGTTTTCCAGGAGACCATTGATAGGGAGGACCCAGAGTCAACTTCCATAACACATGGATGGTCCTCAATGGCGACCTTTACTCAGATCTTTCTTGCATCAAGGGATGAAGTGTGGCCGATGGTGATGGTTTGGTGTGCCTCTTCTCATCTGGTAGAAATGGCTGGCGCTTGATTTCTGTAGTAGTGGTTCCATTGGTTGCTTGGGCGATCCCGATTTACTGGTGGGGTGCCTGTTGTCTGCCGGAAATTATTTTCTCTTCGGTTTGGGCTGGACCCTCGCTTGCCTCTACAGACTTTTGCAATGTGGCCCCTCTTTCCACAGGAGCGGCAGAAGGCGTCTAGGAATTTGCAGTCTGACCTTGGGTGGTTTCCCCAGCATCCAGCACACTGATACGAGGGTTTACGAGTCCGTTGATCTCACTGATCTCGGTCTGACCTGAGTCTGTTGACCTCCTCTTCTTCGCTTTCTGAGGAGGATTTGAGATCTTCATGGTGGGTAGTCGCTGCATGCCTCTTGGAAGGGGCCATAGGGTCACTGGCGAGTTGGCGGTGCGGTGCATTCACTCGGCGCATTTGAGCTGCCGACCTCCTGGTTGCTTCTGCTGCAGTAGCATTGGTGATGACATCTGCAAAGGCGATGTCCCCTTTTGCCATAAACTTGCTCTGGGTTGTGGGGTCTTTTAGACCCAGAACGATTCGATCTCTCATGGCTTCTTCGAGATTTGCAAAACCACAGAGTCCTCCCAAGTTTCTGAGGTCCGCGATGAAGTCTCCAACACTTTCGCTTTCCTGTTGGTTCCTCTGGTAAAACTCATGTCTCCCGATGAGTGTTGGCACTGCTGGGGCATAATGGGCTCGGAGGATTGGGACGAGATTGTCCCAGTCCATCGTCTTGACTTCAGCTGGTTTTGCAAGTGCCTTTGTCATCTTAAAAACGGCAGGCCTGCAATGAGTCGAGAACACAGCTTGTTTCTTGCCAGGTGTAGCATCCTTCAAGTTGTTGGTCTCCAGGAACATCTGAAACCTGTCCATATATGAGTCCCAGTCTTCGTTAGCCGGGTCAAATGGAGCAGGTGGTATGGCGCCACTGGTCATTCTGCTGCGATTGGTGCGCTCTCAGCCACGTGCTCTGTTGCTTTCAATGAGTGTTCATTCAGCTCTCTCGTCTCTGCATCCCATCCTCGTCGCCAGTGTTAAATCTGGGAGAATGGGCGCAAGGAACGGAGACGAGGCATCAAATAGTGACTCCAACTCTTTATTAGTGACTTCAGAACAGAGCGAACAACTAGGGCAGCAGCAGCTCCTTTTATAGAGCTGGCTGCTGTCACAATACCCAATGATTTGAGTTTGCCGCGCTGAGAGCGTCCAATCAGCAGTGACCTGCTATCAGCCAATCCAATCAGCCAAAACCGACCAATCACGATCCGCTGTCAATGGGCCAATCAGAAGTGCAGGCTAGGAACCTTTCGTGGAAAGAAAACTACTAGAATTGCAAACTAAGAAGTTTGCTTAGTTCGTTACAGAAAGGTCACATTCCCCCCAGAAAGAAAGTAAAAAAAAAATCAGTGCCAAACTTGCATCCTTCCTCTTGGAAGTATACTCCAAAAGGACAGTGCCAGATAGTATGAAAGCAAATAGAAAAAGAAACCATGAGGCAAGAAAAAATTCAAACACAATACAAATATTTAAATCACAACAGTAGCTGTTGCTTGTTGAAGCTGAATAGGGAAAATTATCCCATCAATAAACACAGGATTAAACTTCACCAAGTACAGAATTAAGCTTCACCAAAAAACAGTTTTAGACCAAAACTCAGAAAGAGTATGTAAACTCATGTTTGAATGTCAATCCTTCCAACTAGCCAATAAGCCTTGTTGAATGTCACTCATCTTGGTTCCCTGTCACTAAAAGCTTTGCTTTATTATTCAATTATTTCTTCAAAGTGCTGATTGTCCAGGGAAGTATTTCCTCCCAACAGCAGTGTAAAAATCTTAAAACAGCCATTCCCCTTTAAGAAAGCCAAACCTCACAAGCTCCGGAGACAGAAGTCTAGGCTGTCTGCCAAGAATGTAATAAGGGTGGAAAAAAAAACAGAGATTGCTTCTAACTTCTAGTTCTCCAAATACTTAGAAAGTTAACAAGGGGTTCTATAGAACTGGATAGAACCGATAGAATCCCACCCCTGATTATGATGCAAAAGATTTTTAAAATGAAAGTACAATTGAAACCACAGATTCTTCCTTTGGGCTTAATGGACAAAGAAAATGAGACATCTTATGGCATGTTGTTACATATAATAATGCAGCAATACATTTGTTATTTGTTGTTTGTTTGTTTGTTTGTCATATTTAAGAAGTGTCCAACACCCTTGAAGAGGGGCTCTGAGTGCTCTACAATAAAATATATAAAGCATAAACTTCATAGCAATTTAAACTTTAAAAAGGCAAGAGGTCTTTAGAATTAATTAAAAGGCAGGGGATGACTTTAAGGGCACCAATCAATCCCATGGCTATATGCTCGTCTGCATGCCCAATGGTGCAGAGCTTTGTCTTTACAGATTTACAGAAATTCACAAGAATGGGGAACTGCCTTATATCAAGGAGTAACATGTTCCGCAGGGCATAGGCAATAGCAGAGAAGGCTCTCTTTCTGGTGCCCACCAGTGAGCATTCTTTAGTTGACAGGATCAGCAACTAAATACCTTCCCTGTTCCAAGATTGAAGGAGTCACAAATATCTACAATGGAAGAATGGATGGTGAAGCTGGTTGAATGGGAAAAGATGGTGAAATTGAGAACTTTGATGAAAGAAAAGACATTGCCAAATTTTATTTCTTCTTAGAAACCACTTCTGGAATAGTGGTGAGTTTCAAAATTTTTTACTACTGGTTTTGTGGGTGTGGCTTGGTGGGTGTGGCAGGGGAAGGATACTATAAAATCCCTATTCCCTCCCCATTCCTGGGGGAAGATTACTGCAAAATCTCATTCCCTCCCCACCCCACTAACCTGCTTTCCAGCTCCATTCTCCTGTGCAGGGCAACAAAAGAAGACCCAGCCGATCAGCTGGGACTCGAGAGGCAGAGAATAGATGGGGGTGAGGCCAGTCAGAGGTGATATTTGCCGGTTCTCCAAATTACTCAAAATTTCCACTAACGGTTATCCAGAACTGGTCAGAATCTGCTGAGTACCACTTCTATTCCTGACTTTTTGGAAGAAATGGAAAGGTAAATGGATGTTGTCATTTGATGATTAGGTTTGCATGGGACTATGGAAATAATGTAGGCAGAGTAGATGTGTGTTTTTTTATCTATATCTGCACCAAGAAAAGTTGGAAGTCACTTTTCTGTTTCTTTTTTAACCTTGTACATTTCCCCCCCAAAATCAATAAAGTTATACAGGAAGTCTTTCCTTATAGCCATATACATGAGTAATAGTCAAATCAGGAATTAGCATGGATCTCCTTTTCCAATTTCAATAGATCTTCTATAATTAAAATTGGAAAAGAAGCTTCCTCTACCAACTGTGGTAATATAAAATGCCAATGGAAAAAAATACTTCAAAAATTCAATCTTTTGTATTGTATAGTTATTCCAATGAGGAGTTTCATGTTCTTGGGGATCCTTTTCTTTAGGTATGCAAATGTGGTCATCATCATGAAATGCTTCTATATTCATGCTTACGCTATATCAAGATTGATGTTTGTAGCGTTCTATGAATGTGTATGCTAAGTAATATAAAAGGAAATATATAGTAATATATAAGGCAGATGGAATTTACAGATAGGAAAAGTGTACAATATGATACAGTATTTAGAAATATGAATGAAATGACACATGGGAATAAATGCAACCAGATCAATAACAATTCCACAACTGAACATTTGGAGGAAAAGTTTGAGACAATATAGACTAAATGGAAATAGAATGCAACTATTTGTAAAAAAAAGAGAAAAGAAAAAATAATGCAGAATTTAAATCTTTTCATCTATTTCTGGATACATAGATAGCAATAGCAATTGCACTTATATGCTGCTCCACAATGCCTTATAGCACTCTCTGAGTGATTTACAAATGTCAGCATATATGTGCAGGTATTGCACATTTTATATTTTAAAATGCAGATTGTTTTTTATTTCTGCAATTACAGCCTTATTAAAACTTCTTCTAACATTCAAGACTACAATATTCTTATTTGTTTTTATGTCTGACCACTGTAGTGAAAAACTCACTTCAGATATGCAAACAACTGGGGAAAATCCAATGATTGTTTTATTATTTCAAAATAAAAATATTACAGTGAGTTGTTGGTCTTTTGCATTCAGAATGATCAAGAGCAAATACCTTATATGGGGCCCCACCCATAAGAGAAAATTATAACTATTAAGGGTACAGAACAAGAAGAAAGAAAATAGAAACATAATACATTGAGTACAGACATTATAATATTCTTTGAAATGCAATATAAAAGCTGTGATATACAGAAGTACCTAGACTGTTCTAACAAGTTGACCCTGCAGAAAGATCTTCTGATTGGCTGTGAATTCTTTTTATTTGTATTTTTTATGTTGATTTTTTTCAATATTTTTATATTTTAAGCTACCTGTATCCATTAAGGAGTCAGACAGCACCAAACTGGATAATAAATGAAAAAGAAGAGGGATGAAAAGGCAGCTATTGTACCTCTTGGTTGCATTTCACTAAAGACATAAATTCCATAGGTATTTGGGATCATTGTCAAAACATTGGCACAGCTAAAAAAGAATCTTACAGCTAAGTGAACAATGAAAAAATACATGACAATTTGGATACATATTGTAGAGCATATTACATAAGTTAGTACCAAAATATGGATGACTACATTTTTCTCATTTATTCTTTTTTCATCCTTCTACACTTCTCATGTCTAGAAGGAAAAAATAATCCTAACAGGAGCCTGCTGTTAAGCAAAAGTCAGAAAGTTCTAACATTTCCATTGCACACTTTAATTCAGTTATTTCAAGAGATATCAGGCACTAAAAATGAAAGACCTATTACAGGCTGGAGTACTGAAATGGGCAAAATAATTATTCCATAGATAGCATTGTTAACCAAGTAAAAAGGGAAGAAAGAAAGATGTGATGTGGGGGAAGGGTATTAGAGATATGTATAAAAGAATAGATCCTGAGAAGGTTGTGAAAAATAATACTTCATTAAAATCTGTTTTTGTTTTCTATATGGAGTCTTTAATTTTTATTTTTATTTTTTTTTGGTGGTGGGAGGGGAGAAGGTAGGCTGTTGTGGCTGCATACGCTTCTTCTAAACTAAAATTCCCAGACTATATAATTTCAAATATTTTCAAATATTCTCCTAGTAGCCTAGGAAATGAATTCACTTTGGTGGCAATGTTCTTTATAAATTTGATTTATGTGAGTTAGATTGAGTATTAACATTTTGATTTAGAAATATACCATGTGCAATATAATGGTGTTTAAGTTTCGACCTGCGCATGAATCCCAACAAATTGAATCATGATTTTCTGAAGAAATTTTTTAAATTTTCCAAAAGGAAGGAAGGAAGGAAGGAAGGAAGGAAGAGAAAGAGAAAGAGAGAGAGAGAGAGAGAGAGAGAGATCCAACTGCAATATTACAATCTTAGCATTCTCCCTAGTTAATTCTAAGCATTTAGTTCTTTTCATCAATAGAGAAGGTGATATTATTTATTTAGGGTTTCTGAATTTGCCTAATTTTGATACTTCCATTAACATAATATAAACCTAGAATGTATTCAAATCTGAAAATGATTAAGAACCGAAGTGCTACAATTATGAAACAAAATATTCTCCTCAACACAATTTTAAAACTATGTGGAAGAAATGTGGAGAAATGATGGAATAATTTTTCCATTGGGTTTCTGTGAGTTGGCCTGCTTCCAATCTGATGAAAAACTTCCCTTGTCAACATGAAGAGGCAACATAACTGAATTGATGAGGTGATTTTTGAAGCTTTGCCCACCTGCTTGGCCAATACAGGTTCCCAATAACTGTCAGAAGAAGAAACTGTAAGAAGACATTGATTTGGATTTGGTTTTTTTTTTAAAAAAAAAGGTTACACAAAGAAGCCAAATGCTTTCTCCACTCCTTGATATAACAACTATAGCAAAAATTGAGAGACCAAAGATTGCACAATTGCATCTCTTTACAATTGCAAGGTAGCTTTTCCAAATGAAGGAATATGCATTGTGTTTCCTCTTGTAGGGAAATAATTCACCTGCAGAATTCTAACAGTTATGCCACAGAATCAGTGTTTCCAAACAAAATTAAAGTGATAGAATTTACTTACTGTTGGAAACCAGGAGAATTGTGAAGATAAATTGGTGAGTTCAGCTCATCATTAAGACAAATGCATTTTGTTTCTCCCTTGAATCAATCTCCTGCTAGGAAGCCATTGGTTTATATGATAGGAATCCCAGAATCACATACAGAAAATAAACACACACAAAAAGAGAGTTAATGCTAATTCTTGCTATTAAATCATGAAAACATCTTGCTAAAGCTCAGCATTCTATACAAACTCACTTATCATGGAAGAGAAAGGATGGGACAGTGTACCTGCAGTGACAAGAAAGAGAGTTATAAGTATTATTATCTCAACTCAGCATAGGTCTCTTTTGGCAGCTGAAAACACTACAAGCCATAACAGGAATAAATTTTACATCAGGCACAATCATATTAACTTGAATACACAAGACAAAATAAAGTCTAACAAGATCTTTACCTAAGGCTGATGGTGGCAACAATAAACTTCTGAACAGAACAGACTTAAAATATGCTTTAGGTGGCTAACAATGAAATTCAAAACAACAAGCAACAAATCTCATATTGTAACCTACACCGAAACTTCAAAACAATGAAAGCTTTTAAAGAGGACCCTTTAAATCAGTGGCACAAAGGTTTCAAAAGGAAGGTCAGACCACTCTCATTCAACAAGTTGCGTTGAAATATTTCTGGCATAAGTTGACTTTTTTTAGCTCATTTTCAAACAATGTTAGTAAATCATTGATCAAGTTAGGCAAAGCTTCCCTTTTAATTTGACAAAGCTTCATTCAGATTAGCAGCTTCAAAGCAGCTTCAAAGAAAAGTCAGTAACACAAATTCAATGGCTTCTCCATTGTCCTTTCAAAAATACATATTGCAATCTTCTCTTACATATATAAAAGATGCTGAAGGGTTGGCTGTGTGGAAAGCTCTTTGAAGTTAATACAGTACCCAACCAACCAATCCAATCACCTGCCTCTCTGCTTACATTGGAACTTTGCTCAGATGACAATGCTAACATGGCTTTGTTTTCTTAGGTCTTAGATCATTCACTTTCTTAGATCTCCCTTTCTTTAATACAACCAGCCACAACCTTTGTAGTTTTATCCAACAGGCCATTCACAACCTGGAAGCCTACCAAATTAGTGGTAAATATGGGCCTTTCAAACAAGCCCAGTTTAAGGGAGTTGCAATCATATATGTTACATGGACAGCTATATAAATTAGAGACACAGAATCTTGGAAAAGAGACCCATTAACAGAATGGCAGACACAGAAGTTATGGAAAACAATATGAGAAAATGAAAATGAAGATGCTATCTCCTTACACCACTCTATCTATGAGAGCTAACCCTATGCTCACCTCAGGGCAATAAATCCATAAGCTAATGTAGATCTATATGATGGGATCATTTTCCTAAACAGGATTTATGCTGTGTTTATTAATGCTGCTCTGCTCCCAGCTCATCTCGCTGCAAAGAATTATTATTTCAAAGGCATGTTATCAGTTCTTCCAAAGATGCTTTTTTCAAAAGGCAACTGATTTCTTCTTGGTATTTTTAAAAATGTTTTGCTTCTCATCCAAACAAATTTCTGTAATTCTTATCTTCTTGGATGAAAAGCAAAACATTTAAAAAAAAAAAAAACCTCCAAGGAAATCCAGTTGCCTTTTCGGGGGGCGGGGGGTGGAAGCACCTTTGGGACAACCATGATTGAGAATCTCTATAGATATTGTCTGTATTCTTTCTCCTCTACCTATTTTTGTAGTAAACAATACAAAATAACAACACAGCTCTGTAAAATAGATATGAGAAGCTTCTAAATCTGTGTTCTGTTGGCTCCCTATGTTTCCTCTTGATGCACTACCTATATGTTGGTGATTATTTAATCACTTGTTAGAACAGCCAAGGTATTCAAGTGCTTAGAATTTTTTTAATGCCACAATAAACATAGGCCCATGACAATTAAATTGTTTTATATGTGCAGAAATATGCCTCGGTCATGCAACTATTCCCTTGCTCCAAAGAAGTTCGGTTTGTACATGCAACATTTGTAATAGAAACATTTCCTATTATGAAAGATAAATGTAGTTATGGCATATGCCCTATTAACTGCATTAAATTAGAATCACTGGTTGCATTTACATAGCACTTTAGGCTGATGGAAGAATAAGGACTTACTGTGAGCTGAAGAGAACTGGGACTTTGTACAGTGGCTCAAGCTTGCAGCCTAGAAGATAGACTCAAGATTCAGAAGGATCTTGAGAGACTTAAACATTGGACCTTAAAATGCAACTCAGTTGTGAGAAAAATAAGGTCCTGCACTTAGGTAGGAAAAACCAAATGCAAAAGTTTAGAATAGGAAATACTTGGCTCATTAAAATGTTTTACAGATGGCATCTTCCTCCAACTAGATTGGCCAAAATTAGTAAAAGTATATCACCACATTGTTGGAAATGTAACATAGAGATAGG
>BHEV01051783.1:0-11341 GCA_004319985.1 Emydocephalus ijimae | reverse complement strand
AGATTCTGCCGAAACGTTGCTACAACTTTAAAAGCACAACTATAATGACATGGGAAAATACCCGAACAAAGCTGAATGCCACACACACACACACAGAGACACACACACACATATATATTCATAGATTTTCATGGGTACAGGTATGTAGGTTTAGGTGTGTTCGGGTCTTTTCCCATGTAAGATTCAGACTATTTTGGTGACGTTTTGGCGAGGTCCCACTCGCCATCCTCAGGCTGGTGCTTTTGCCATCTCTCTATAAATACTGTGGGGTGGAATGGTGTGCTGGGCTGTTGGCTGCGCTGCTGCCTCTTGATTGGTTGATGGAGTTGATGTTGGTATAATGGGCTGTGTGATGTCCTTGTGAGTTTTATTGTGGAGATATCCTGGATCTTGTGCTGTAATCTCCTGGGTCGTTTGTTTTGCAATGATCTTTTTTCCATTAGCTTCCCGTGTTTTAACAGCTTGGGTAATGGGTTGTGTGATGGCCTTGTGAGTTCTTTTGTTGTGGTGTCCTGGGTCCTGCGTTGTAATCTCCTGTGTTGTTTGTGTTTTGATCTCTTTTCCATTAGCCTCCTGTGTTGTAACGGCTTGGGTAATGGGTTGTGTGATGACCGTGTGAGTTTTATTGCTGTGGTATCCTTGATCTTGTGCTGTGATTTCCTGGGTCGTTTGCTGTGTTGCAACTTCTTGAGTTCTTGTGGTGTAATTTCCTGAGTTTTCTGATGTGATATCCTGAGCGGGTGGCTGTGATGTAGCATTCTGGGTTTTGGTCTGGCTTTGAGTTTGGGGTCTGGGTCTTTGTTCTTGGCTTGTGTCAGTTTGTTTGGTTTTGGGGTCAGGGGGTGTGACAGCTGGCAAGGCAGCGCATGGTCTGGTTTCTGGATGGTGGTTGTCCTTCGTTTATAGGATGGGCTTGGGCCTGGGTCTGATGAGTGGGATTGGCGGTGGTGTCCCATGTTGTTTTGGGTCTGGTGTTGGTTTTCGTGGCTGGACTCATTTGTTGGTGAGGGATAGTTTCCAGATGTCTGGTAGGTGGGAGGTATCATCCCATTTATTCATGTTATAGGGGTGTTTTTCTATTTCGATGGCTTCCCTGATTATTCTCTTGCTGGAGTATTCAGTGTTGGATATTAATTTGGTTCCTTCGAAATTAATTTCATGTTCTGTGGCTTTAAGGTGTTGGAAGAGCGAGGAAGTATTTTCTTCTTTTCTGACTGCATTTTTTTAAAATAAAGTTTTATTTGGGTTTTCACACATAAAAAATACAAGTAAAACATCTTTTTTGAAAATAACATGGTCCTGGGTTGAACTTCTTTATACAGACACAAAACTCAATTTCATGCTCCTTTTTGTAGTCTATTCCATATCTTATACTATTTTACATTTTCTATATAGTTTTTCCCCTCTTTTAATTTTCTCAATTTTATTTGATTATCTCATCCCAATTCAAATCATTATATTTATACTTTTGTCTGTTCTGTTTCAATTTCATATTATCTTTTCTCATTAAACAAATTTTCTCCTGTAGTTACAAACTGGAGTATGACACCTTTATATCTTTTAATTACATCCATTCAACTCTTATTTAAACTTCAATATATCCCTTAAATTTATGACCTTCAATATAATACATAATACATAACTTCCAATCAAATTCTGCTTGGTACATTCTTATGATACACACTATATTCTTTAAAAAAAAAAGAATGATTGTATATATATATATATATATATATGTAATTATAAACCCTCATTCCATTCCAGTTCAGTTCTATCTTATTAATAATCATTAAAATCTTAATATCTTTAACACTTCTTTTCAATTAAATACCATACTTCCTTAAAAACACATATAATCTCCATAATTAATTTTCCCTTATTTCTCATCACATATGTTTTATAAATCATCAAATATACCTTTTGTTACATTTATTTATTGAAAAACATTCCACTGAATTACTCATTCCACTGAATAACTATTTTATCAGACATTTTAATCATACATTGTTTCATATTTTCTAAAATTATTTCTGCTTCTAATATAACCATACTATCTTATGTACCTTTTCAGAATCCCTTTTTCCATTAAGTTTTCACCCATTATCTCTAAATAGGCCCTGTTTCTCTATATTTTGCTTCTGTCCTTTATAACTTCTTTTCCTTTCTTTCTTTCCTCTCATCTTCTCCCTCCCCTTTTTAAAACCCTCTTGTCTCTCTAGTTCTAATTCTCTCTTCTGCATTTCCCTCTTCTGTTGCTTTCTGATTTTATTCTTATTTTTCACTCTATTTTTTTGGGAGTTGTTTTTCCCAATCTTAAACTTCCCATTCTCTTTCCCCCCTTTCCTTTTTCCCCCGCATCTAAGATTACTTGTTCATTAAAAATGGTTTCTTCTTTGTCACAATCTTCTTGTTCTGCAAGCATTTCTTGTTGTTTCTCATAATTCCAAATCTACATTTCTAAAAACTGAAATATGAAGCCAAAAGAACCTCTCCCTTCTTGTGCATCTTCTTTGTACTTTTTAAGTTCCATTTTCAGTTCTTCCAAAAGTAGTGCTATTTTAAACAGTTTTAAACAACCACCCGATTGATTTTAGTCATTCAAAACAACAACCAAAAATCCAGAAATCATCAAGTAATCCAAATAGTCCCAAGTTATTTCTTCTTATTTCTTTTTCCACTTTCTCTTCCTGGGGTTTTTGTTGCGATATTTCAGTTAGAATGTATCTTTTGGAAGTCTTGTTGAGATTTTGCTGTATGTTCTTTTTTAATTCCAGGCAGTCTCCCCCCCTTCCCGATCCTACCCTTTTATTCTTTTTCTCTCCTTTCCTGTTTTCAAAAGCTTTTAATTATCCAGAAATCTTTATTATCCCTTTGATTTTTTATTTTCAGCATTAAATGCCTATTGATGTCAAAGTGGATTTTTTCCAATTTCTTACTTAAGCCTCTTAGCTGTCAGTATAGGAAAAGGAGAAAACCAAATCTTTTTTCCCTTACCTCTCTCCTTCGCAGCTTAAAAATCTTCTTAGGGAACAATGTTATTATTTCTTAATAGTTTCAATTCCAGGGTACCTTATTTGTTGCTTTTGCTGTTTGACCCGGTCAACCAAAACTTTCTCTTCTTATCTTCCTCCTGCACATTCTTTTCTGGTCAAGTTCTTCTTTGTAGTGGCCATTTCTGACCACTGCTGCAACCGCCTTTGGGAAAGGGAGGATTGGCCAGCTGGGGAGGAGAGATGCAGCTCTCCTCAACCCTGCTGGCAATCTCCCCCTTCTTCACCAAGGGGTGGCTTAGCCCTGAAACCAGCTGGCTTGGGGTGCTCCAGCGGCGAGCACGGATCAAAGCCTCGCAGAGATGAGGTTTTGGTCTGTCGCTAAAGAAGCTCAAACTGGAAGTCCCCTGACTGCATTTTTGTGTTCTGCGATGCATGCATTTATTCTCCTGTTGGTTTGTCCAATGTATGTGGCTGGGCAATTGTTGCATGGTATTTCATAAACTCCTTGGTTTTCTACAGGGATCTTGTCTTTAGGGTTTCCTAGGATGTTGGCTATTTTTTGGTCAGTGCCAAAGGCTGTCCTGATATTGTGTTTATATAACTTATTGGGACTTGAGTGAATAGTGATAAAAGAAACTCTCTAAATCATCAAAAATAAATACCAACCACCCAAACACCTCATGGAACTAACAGAACACTGCTTGGCCAACACATATTTCATATACAAAGGACAAAGATACAAGCATATTGAAGGAGCCCCTATGGGATCACCACTGTCACTGTCATTGCAAACCTGTTGATGGAAGAATTCGAATGAAGAGCCTAGCCAATGCCACCCACAAACCCAAACTATGGCTAAGATACATCGATGACACAATTGTTATCTGGCCCCATGGAAAAGAAAACCTGAACAATTTCCTAACACACCTAAACAGCACATACCCCAAAATCAAATTTACCATGGAAATGGAAACAAACAACTACCATTCCTAGATGTACTGATCTACAAAAAAAAAAACAGATGGTACACTAGGACACACCATATACCAGAAGAAAACACACACCAACCACTACCTCAATGCCCAATCCCACCACCACCCAGCACAGATAAACTCCATGGCTAAAACACTAATTGCTAGAACCAAACACCTGGCAGACAAGACACAGATAAAGACTGAACTATGCACCCTGACTAAAGTACTGACAGTCAACAGCTTCCACAAAAGCAAAATCACCGGCTTGATCCACAAAAACACTGAGACATAATGGAGACATAGAAGATGAACAGACCTATGGAACAGCTGTCTTGCCCTACATAAGAGGTACCACAGACAAAATCAGTAAGATACTACACAGGCATCACATCAAGACTGCCTTCAAAACAGACAGAAAAATAGCAGCCATCCTAAGAAACGCCAAAGATAAAATTGACCTGGAAAACCAAGGCATATATGAAGTCCCGTGTGCATCATGCCCTGCCACATACATTGGACAGACCAATGGAAGAATAAGTACCCGCCTGGATGAACACAAAAATGCAGTATATACAAGCTGGAACACACTTCCTCACTTGTCCAACACATGAAAGCCACATGTCATAGCATCGACTTCCATGGCACCAAAACCCTAGCCACTATTGAAAACCCCAGCCACAGAATTATCAGAGAAGCCATAGAGATTGAAAAAAGACCTGAAAGCATGAATAGAAGAGATGACTCCCCCAGACTGTCAATTCTCTGGAAGCCTGCACTCTCAAACAAAAAAAAATCTCCACACCACAAGCCAGGCAAACACCTGGGCACAAACCGACTCCCCCTGATACCTCCAGCTCAAACACACCCCAACCAGACACCCAGATGAAACCTAGCTTCCTAATAACTGATAGCCGTCCATTTACTCAGACCCAAGCTGCACTAAAAGCCTCCAATACAGGAAACACAATGTTGCCAGCCAATCAAGACAAAAAAAGCTACAAATCAGACAGAAAATATTAGAAACACCAATTAGGCAGAACACAGCAAACTCCAGGACCAATAAACACAGACCAAGACTCCCAACCAATCAGGATGAAGAAAAAACCATTCTGGCACAGCATAGGCTAGCACCAAATTTAAAACAGAAACAGCTGTGAAAGTCTGCCTCACAGATGAACACAATTCAGAAGCCTGATAATAGCAGATGAGATTCTGCCGAAACATTGCTACAACTTTAAATGCTCAACTATAATGATGTGGGAAAATACCCGAACAAAGCTGAATACCATACATATAAATACCCATGAAAACTTAGGAAAAGATAGACAGACAGACAGACAGACAGACAGACAGACAGACAGAGGTATATAGATAGATATAGATATAGATATAGATATAGATATAGATATAGATATAGATATAGATATAGATATAGATATAGATATAGATATAGATAATAATTCAATGCACCATTTTTCTGTTATGGGCACAAATGGATTTCTTCATGAAAGACTTTTAGCCATCCTTTTAAAAGGCAACTGGTGTTTGAATCGCTATCTTCCTTAGAAATGAATTCAGGTTTCTGCTGTTAAATTGATAATGGGCTTTTATTACACTAACATGAGGACATTTTCACCAAATCTATGAGGAGTCAAATATGTAAGTACAATACAAACTGTTTTATTGGCACCTTTCCAGGAATCTGATTTATCCCTTACAATAATGAATAGCAACACCACTGCTTAATCGGGCAACATTTGTAAAATGCTCTCTTAATGGGAATGCATTTAGCCAGTGCCAAATGGTTAAGTGACTTTCAGTGTGAAATTCTGAGCTGGGGCAGATGAGTGAGTGCTAAGTAGGTGAGACTTTGGTTGTAGCATCTCCAGTTGGCTTCCCCTGAAGATAGCCAAAAGATTCTCATTGATTTGGATAAAAGGTGGGTCAGGACCTCAATTGAAATAGCACTGTTCTTTGTATTAGAGTCTAGTTTACAGGGTAAAAGGAGAAGGAAATGCTGCACGTGCTCATTTATCTAATATTGGTGAAGCAAGAATTTTTCATGAGGGATTTTATCAATATTCAACTTTTATGATGATCATTTATATTTCATAAAAATATAAAAAGCGCTGTGGTTCAGTCATACCATTACAACTGGTATGGGAAATGACCTTGGAACACTTGATGGAGAGATGCTGCCTAGGGAAGTGGTCAGTTAAAAGACAGCATCACCCACAGTGAGTGGAGCATGAAGCTCAGGAAAGACTACCCCTAGGATCTCGGACTCTAAAGGTGATAGTAGGAGAATTGTATTTTCAGACTTGCAAGATTATGTTAATATAGTTTTACAATAAAGTGAATTGGTTTAACTACCCATGTTTCCTGTCTGATCTATCTGATAAGATTGACATCAGTACTGTCCTGTTAAAGAATTCATTACACAAGACCATCAATGGTATCAGCCTTCAAATTTATTTAAACAACAGCTCATACAAGTTGACTGCATTAGCTTTAAAAGAGGTACTTTTTTACATATTTGATTATTTATTTTTACTTCTTCTTTCTTGTGCCATATCCATCATTGGATGTTGGTGATCATGTTGGCAATTCTATTTTTATCAACAACTGTATGAAAAAGTGCTGTTGAGTTTTGTTCAACCAGTCCCTTAGACTTTGAAGCCATTATGTTCTTCTCCTGCCTGGATTTCATTTGCCTTCAATCTTTCCTTGGAGGATTAAGGGAAGTGTGCAATGTTTTTCTGAGTGTTGCATCACATGTGCAAAATAATGTAACTTTCATTTTTTTATGGTTTGGATGATTTCCCTTGGCTTTCCCAGGTAGCTATTTTTGTTTTTACTTCAATCATTATTTACATGAAAATGATTTTTCACTTCCATTGAAACATTCTTCTCATTAAAAGTATGGAAGCTGCCAATACAGAATATTTATGCTAACAAAAAAAATGTCATTGTTTTTTCTGATATTCTCTTGACTATCTTGTTGCCTTTCTGATTTGGCAGGATATTAAGGACAAACAATTTCTGAAAAACTTGGTCAAGAAAGCTAGAGGCATTGTCCAAGCAGACTCCGAAAATCAAGCAAAAAATAATGATAATTACATGTTTACATTGAATGAGGGCAATGCAACAGTCAATGAAGCTATCCATTTTTTTTACATTCATCACACAGTCAGCCAGACAGGATTTGGCATTTTTATCCACCTATCGAGCCCTTCCCAAAGACCTGAAATAGTCAGGTATGGATGTCTGACGATCTTGAAGGTATCAAAGCAGGATGTAAGCTGTCCCAAGCAAAATTATTTTTATTCATAGTACTCTTTGTTAAAATAGCAATAGCATTTAGACTTATATACCACTTTAGAATGCTTTATAGCCCTCTCTAAGCAGTTTACAGTGTCAGTCTATTGCGCTCAACAATCTGGGTCCTTGTTTTACTGACCTCAAGAAGGATGGAAGGCTGACTCAACCTTGAGGGTAAGAGTTGAACTGCCAAATTGCGGGCAGCCAGCAGTCAGCAGAAGAGCCTGCAGTACTGCACTCTAACCACTGTGCCACTGTGGCTCATTATTATTAAATAATAATATTTAATAAAACAGTTTCGTATCATGTTTGAGGGTCAGTGAACAATCTGAAACTTCATGAAGGGGTTGATAAACTGAAGAATTTGGGGACCTCTAGTCTAAATTGTTCCCCTCTATTTCTAAGAAGGCATTTCTAGTTGACTACAGCAACTGTACATCTGTGGCATGTACCCAAATAGCATTGTTATAATATGTATAGTGTTGTGAATGAATAAATGTGTTAATAAAGTTATCAAGAGCTTGAAGTCAAGTGCAGGGTTCTGGCCCTGCATTTCTGATTGGCCGTTAATGACGACATCAGATTGGTCCGTTCAGGTGAATCTGATTGGCCATTAATGAGCCTCTCCCATTGGTTAACGGAGCTAGCACTCCCGGGTTTTCATTGGTTGAATATCTAATAAGTTCCCTATATAAGGAGGGCCATTGCAGCTATTGAGCTGAGCTGTCACACCATGTTAATAAAGAGTTTTGAAGTTCACTGTTTCACCGGCTCATCTCCATTCTTCGCGCCCACGCTCAGAACTTAACACTGGTGACGAGGATGGGATGTGGAGACGTCAGAGCTGACTGAACAACGAAGAATGATAACCGAGCACATGGCTGAAACGCACAACGGCGGAACCATGTCCGGCGGCGTCATACCACCCGCTCCATTCGACCCAGCACAAGAAGACTGGGACTCCTATATGGATCGTGTCCAAATGTTCTTGAAAACCAACAATTTGAAGGATGCCACTACTGGAAAGAAACGGGCGGTATTCCTAACACATTGCGGGCTGACCGTGTTCAAGATGGCCAAGGCACTAGCGAAACTGGCAGGAGTGAAATCTATGGACTGGGACGTCCTCAAACCTCTCCTGAGGGCCCACTACGTACCGATCATTCCAACGCTCATCAGAAGGCATGAATTTTATCAAAGAAGTCAACAGAAGGGCGAAAGTGTTGCTGATTTCATAGCGGATTTCCGGAATCTGGGAGGCCTATGTGGGTTTGCCGACCTCGAAGAAGCCTTAAGAGACAGAATAGTTCTGGGACTGGATACACCACACATCCAAAGCAAGTTGATGGTGAAAGGCAACATCAGCCTTGCCGATGCTATTGCTGAAGCTACTGCAGCAGAAGCAACCAGGAAGTTGGCTGCCCAAATGCACCGCAACCACGCCCCGGTTCACCAACCAACCCGCGACATTTCACCTAAGTCAGAAGGGCAGCTACCAACGGCCCACCACGAGGACCTCTCTTCATCGTCAGACAGCGACAAAGAAGAGGTCCATCGACTGCTGTCCAAACGGGACCAACACCACAAATCTCAATACCATTGCGCTGGTTGTGGGGCAAGCCACCCCTGATCAGAATGCAAATTCCTAGACGCGCTCTGCCATGTGTGCGGGAAAAGAGGCCATATCGGACGGGTCTGTAGAAGCCAAATAGGACCCAGCCAGCCCTCGAGGGGGGTTAACTATCGCCAACCGACAGGAAGCCGTCCTGTAAGGCGAGAACCTGTGAACCACCAATGGAACAACCACTCCTACAGAAACAAAACTTTAAACCACCCCACAAAGCGAGAAGAGGCTCACCAAACTATCACTATCGGTTACGCCTCCTCTCTGGATGCCAAGAAGATCCGAGTGAAAGTGGCCATCGAAAACCAGCCCTGCCTGATGGAAGTCGACTCAGGGTCGTCTCTCTCGATGGTTTCCTGGAAGACCCTCAAGCAACTCATCCCTACTATCCGGAGACAAGATCTCTGATTCCAAAGACTCATACTCAAAGACTATCAAAGGAATCGAATTCCAGTCGTAGGATCCAGTCGAGTTTGGGTATCATTCAAGAACCGTACAGCATTCCTACCCCTGACTGTGATCGACAAGGACCGGCCTAGCCTGTTAGGCCTCCAATGGTTCGCTCCGCTTGGAATTGAGGTGGCAGGCATTCACCAAATCGGTAGCAGCAACTGGGAAGAGGACCTCATCCAAGAATTCAAGGACATCTTTGCAGAAAAACTAGGTGAGTACAAGGGGACCCCGATATCATTTAACCTCAATCCCAAAATAGCTCCCATCCGACTTAAGCCTCGTCGAGTTCCATTTGCCCTTAAACCAAAGATTGATGAGCAGCTTGATAAATTAATAGCCCAGGGTGTGCTAGAACCAACCGATCACTCTCCCTGGGAGACCCCAATCATTACACCCATTAAACCGGATGGATCGATAAGAATTTGTGGGGACTACCGAGCCACCCTGAACAACGCCCTTCAACAAAACGTGTATCCGGTACCGGTGGTGCAGCACCTCCTCCATTCCCTGGGGGGCGGAAGTCTTTGCTAAACTAGACTTAGCCCAGGCATACCAACAGCTGCTGGTAGACAAAAAACGGCAGAGGCACAGACAATCGTTACGCACCGAGGTGCCTTTAAATGTACCCGACTCCAATTTGGAGTGAGCGTAGCCCCGAGAATCTTTCAAAGTTTGATGGAAAGACTATTACAAGGAATAAAAGGCGTTGTTCCATACTTTGATGATGTGTTAATCGCTGCCCCTACCCCGAAAATTTTACGAGATTGCCTAAGGTTGGTTCTCCAGAGATTCAAAGACGCAGGGCCTAAAGTTAAGAAAAACAAGTGTAAACTATACACGGATCGTGTCGAATTTTTAGGATATTTAATTGACAGTCAGGGCATTCACCTTACCGATAGCAAATTGAGGGCAATCAAGAACGCCCCAAAACCCCAAAATAAGGCCGACCTCCAGGCGTTTCTAGGCCTTATCAATTTTTATAACGTTTTCCTGCCGCACAAAGCAACCGTAGCCGAACCCCAACATCATTTATTAGACAAAAAAGCAATCTGGGTATGGGGACATAGAGAAGAGCAAGCATTTTGAAATGTAAAAAAATGATTGACTTCTGACGCTGTACTAATGCAGTACAATGAAACTTTGCCATTAACGATCACATGTGATGCATCGCCTTTTGGAGTAGGCGCCATTTTAAGCCACGTTTTGCCAAACGGTAGCGAAGCCCCTGTTGCCTATTTCTCGAAGATGCTTTCAAAAGCAGAACGCAATTACAGTCAGATTGATAAAGAAGCCCTTGCTATTGTGTCTGCTCTCAAGAGATTTCATGAGTATGTGTACAGCCGAGCCTGTACTACAGTGACTGACCACAAACCTTTGCTGGGAATAATAGCGGGAGATAAGCCAACCCCCTATATATTATCTCCCAGAATGACTCGCTGGTCAGAATTCTTGGCTGCCTATAATTATTGGCTGCAACACCGCCCGGGGAAGGCCATTCCCCACACCAACGCATTGAGCCGAGCACCACTTCCAGAGACCATTGATGACCCTGCACCTACAGTGACAACATTGCAGATCGAGACACTTCGAACACCGCCATTAACAGCCCGAGATATCGCGATGGAAATGAAATGCGACCCCACCTTAACACGAGTCCTCAGTTGGGTCGAGTGTGGATGGCCATTGGACCAGATACCTGATGACTACACCCCATTCAAGAGTCCACAAACGGAATTGTTTTCACAGAAGGGCTNTGCCAGGAAGTAAGCAACGCCCCACCAAAAGCAACCCCAACCGAATGGGAAACACCGCGGGGACCCTGGTCCCGTATTCATCTGGACTTTGCGGGACCTACCAAAGGCCACACATTCTTGTTAACAGTGGATGTCTACTCAAACTGGCTCGAAATCCATGAAATGAGGAATACAACAACCGAAGTGGTCATCAAGAAACTAGACAGACTATTTACAACACAT
>BHEV01051778.1:0-37064 GCA_004319985.1 Emydocephalus ijimae | reverse complement strand
GATAAACAATTTTATGAAGTTTGGGATCTTTTTTATCAATGGTTAGATAATACAATATAATAATAGAATATTTAGAAACTTGGGATATAACAAATATGCATATTTTTTTTCTTTTTGGTTTTGATAATATTTTAAGAATATTTTATTAAGATAGATTTGGTATGATTTTATGATCTGTTATAAAATAAATTAATTAAACTATAGTTATCTCGCTTAAGTATGAATTTGTTAAATTACAGTCAAATGATTGTTCAATAGTGATATTGGGATATATGGTTGTTGATTGATGATATGAGTTATTGTGCAACATAATTATTATGATGACTATGAAATGGATGCACAAAAAGGAGTGGTAAACCAACCGATACACTGCTAGTAAATTTATGAAGAATGATGATGTTTTTATGTTATGTCCTATGTTTTATGTGTTTGTGTTTGTTGTAAAAAATTAATAAAACTTGTATTAAAAAAAAAGAATCCAAAAATTTATTAGGAGCACTAACTTTCTGGCACTAACTCATATGAAGTCAACTCTGAGACATGTAATTTACTATTACCTATGACCAGTGGTGGGATTCAAATAATGTAACAACCGATTCTCTTCCCTAATGATTTCTTCCAACAACCAGTTCACCAACTGTTCATAAAGTTAACAGCCGGTTCTCCCGAACTGGTGGGAACTGGCTGAATCCCATCACTGCCTATGATCTTGTTTTCCCCCACCCCCTGGGTATGTCATAAATCAGATTCTCCAATGAAACATATTCATGGGCTAGATGTCAGCAGTCACACTCTTCAATGAAGGATTTTCATGGGCAGAAGATCCGGTAGCCTAGGCTACAATCTCTATAAGATAGGTGTGGAATGTGCTTCTGACCTTCATCTACTGCACTGCTCCTTCAGTCCTTTCCCCCCTCTTTCTTCTGGCAACTTGGAAACAGGCATAGGAATGATTTACGAGTTGACATTATCTATCTGTCTGTCTGTCTACCTGTCTATCTATCATCTACCTTTAATCTATCATCTACCTATAATCTATCTATCTATCCATGTACATGTACATGTAAATAAAGTAAGTGTTGTGATGGCTAGAGTTAAGATGCTGAACGTGTCAACTGGAAGTTCAGCAGTTTGAGATGCAAGCACTGTGTGACAAAGTGAGTTCCCATTCCACCCCAGCTCCTATCAACTGCAGCTTGAAAGCATGCAGATGCAAGTAAGGAAACAGGTACCACTTTGGTGGGAAGGTAACAGTGTTCCATGAGCATCCACATATAGTCACAATGGCCATATGACCATGGAAGCTTATTTGGATAACACTGGTTCCCTTGGGTAGGAAACTGAGATGAGCACCACACCTCCTGGAGTTGGACATGACTGGACAGCAGAAAACTTTACCTTTATGTATGTAAAGTCAAAATACTAATAGAGAAATTATCTCATTCTACCTAATGATGCAATTCTCATTATAAGGAAGAAGTAAGCAATTACTCATTAAGAGATACCTGAAAAATTTCTGCTTTCTCTCTGAAAAACAGAACAAAACACCTATGTAATTCCTTTGCCTATTGGTGAAGAATTCCAAAAGACCCTTTGAACTATTAAACTGATGAGTAATTGTTTTTGCAAAAAAGATGATGATAATTTGCAAGATACATGGCACTATCATACTAGTCCTGCTAACAAAGAGGAAATTAATGCAATCAAGCATACCTATCATTTCAACAAAATGATGTTTTAATATCGAGCTAGGTGGTCCAATGTCACTTGTTTAATTAAGATGAAATGTTGGCTGCAATGACATTTTAGTGACAAAATAAATTCCCTTGCAGTCACATGAACTCTGATAATTCATCTCAATGTTCATTAGAAGTATGTCACTGTTAATCTTTGTTCAACATACTTTAGTACAAAGGAAACTTCTAGAATCAGTGGGCATCAAATCATTGTAAAGACCAAGCAACAAATGAGACAGAGTAATATTTGTGCTTTAATTAAAGGAATCAATCCCAAGAATCCATTATAAAATATTCATTTATGAACAAGCAAATAATGTAAACATTTGGTTGGATGGGTTGTTGTTGGGTTTTTTTTTTGTTTTTTTTTTGAGAAACATTCTTTTCAAAAAATGATTATTATTTGTAATGATATCAACAATACCATTGTTATTTGCAAAAGGAAACAATTTGGAATTGCAACATTCGTATCAACTTTGATTAAGAATGGTTGAAAGATATGGTTTGTTGATATAATTAAAATCACAAATCTTCCTAGATGGTTCTATATATTGAACATTGCCTTTCTGGATTGCAATGGCATTTTGAGTTTGGTATGTCTGTCCCCATTGTACAAGCTCTGCATAAAAATAGGGGGGAATTTTTATTCAATTAGGAATTTGTCTGAAATGATACAGGGTCTCCTGCTACAAAGGTTTGGGCTAGAGGATCTCCAAGGTCCCTTCCAACTCCATTATTCTAAGTTCTAACTCCAAATTTGGGCTTGGTCTATCAACTGTGCAATTGTTTTCCCTAAAAAGATCTTACACAAGCTGTACTAGCTATCCTTCTTTGGAGCAGAAGTAGGAGCAAATGGATCTCCTTGATCTATGCCCATTGTTCTTGTTGATGCTACATGTACTTTCCTTGATAAGGTAAAGGTTCCCCTCACACATGCATGCTAGTTGTTTCTGGCTCTAGGGGATAGTGTTCATCTCCATTACAAAGCTGAAGAGCCAGCGATGTCTCCATGGTCACGTGGCTGGCATGTCTAAATGCCGAAGGTTCACGGAACACTGTTACCTTCCCACCAAAGTGGTCCCTATTTTTCTACTTGCATTTTTAACATGCTTTTGAACTGTTAGGTTGGCCAAAGCTGGGACAAATAACAGGAGCTCACTCCCTTACGCAGCGCTATGGATTCGAACCGCCTAATTGCCAACCTTTCTGATCAACAAGCTCAACATCTTAGCCACTGAGCCACTGCATCCCCTTTATGACCCTAGTGAATGCCTTTTATTCTTTTAATCTGCTTCATTAGGGTTTACCTCTACTTTGGACTACGGTATTACTCTTTCTCATTTCTTAGAGCAGGGGTCGCCAACCTTTTGGACCTCAGGGACCACCAAACTCATAATTTTAGATCCCAGGGACCACTGACCAGTTCTGTTGGCATGGCCTAATTTGTGGGTGTGGCTTGGTGGTCATGTGACTGGCTGGGCATGGCTTGCATGCAAATAGTATAAATATTTATATAAATATTGAATTTTTTATTTAAAAAGAGTAACTTTGACTCAAAATCAGTCAAAGCAGGCAGACTGAGTTGCTCACAGTATCACAGATTCATTCAGAGATCTATCTATCTGCCATTGGCTAGCTCAGTCTGTCACATAAAATTTGCTTGCAAGCAAACTCACAAAATTAACTCACAACACACCATGCATGTAAATATTGAACTTTTTTATAAAAAAAGAGCAACTTTTACCCAAAATCAGGCAAAGCAGGCAGGCATATTGAATTGCTTATAGAATCATTCAGTGAACTATCTATTTGCCATCAGCTAGCTCAGTCTCTCAAATTTGCTTGCCATGAGTCTGCACTAAATTTGCTTGCAAGCAAACCTTCAGTCCTAAGGGAGGTTAAAAGCAGAGCCAAAGATCTAAAGACTAGATAGAAAGCAAGAACCATTCCCTGCTTCCAAATTAATCTAAATCTCCCAGCAGAGCAGAACAGATGATGGTCAGAAAAAGGAAAAATAGCAATTTAGCAGGCAAGTTTGCCGGGTAAGGAGTGAGTGGGCGGGGAGGATTCCCGCGGGCCATGTGGATGATGCAGCCTTGTGTTTCTGTGCAGCCTGGATTAATTGCTTTGGAGGGGTGCTCTGAGGGTGAGATTTCTCTGCAGCCCACCAAATTTTTCTCACATCCCACTAGTTGGCTGTGGCCCACCAGTTGGTGACCGCTGTCTTAGAGTCACTGGGAGTTGGGTGGCATTGTCATGCCCCTGGTGGAGACTAACTCTGAGGGAGAGGAGGAACAGCCAATGGAGAGTGGAGGTGTGGCTCTGGAGATTGTGGAGGAGGCCGGGGAAGGGCAGAGGCCAGCTGAGCAGTCAGAGGAGGACCCAGGCCCATCCCCTCTCCATCCTAGGACATGCAGGGAGGAGAGGATAAGGAAGAGACATGGTCTACTCAGGAGGAGAGGGCCTTGATCCTCTTCATGGGCTGCAGCTGTCATAACTGAATAAGAGTTTGGACCTGTGCATCCTGGGAAACTCTGGAAACAAAGCATTTTTTATTTTGGTCTGAAGTTATCTTGGTTGGCATCCTTCCAACAGATTGTGCCTTGTTAACTCCTTGAATTTGGTAAATACTTCTCCTGTTCCATTCTGGAAATTTTGTCATTGTAGTTTGTTTAGTTTTTTTTATTTCACCTCTATCTGCTCATTAAATTTGGACTGTATTGCTTTCTTTTGAAGACTGTTTTTGAGTATGTTGTATCTCCAACTGAGTAATATTGAAGAGTGGGACGAGTTGGAGGCGTTAAAGGACATTTATTTACGTTTTGGATTTTGTTACATTTGTGGTACACTCTGGGTCATCACAGGAATAAATCATCATGTAATCATCAAAACAACCTACCTGAATTTTTATCTCAGTCTCTAGCTACAGTAAAGTCTCCTTCAAATGAAACTGTTGACTTCATTGGCCTTTGACATCAGTCCCATGCCCAATAGTAAATACTAATGTAATATTGAGTATTAGCTCTCCTAAAGGATGTTCATTGTTAGTCAGTTCAACAATAGAACAATAAATTCCTCATCAGGTGTTTTTGTAGCTAGTATACACTCGTTTAAAAAGCCAATGAGAATAGTTTTGGGTCAATTGTATAAAAGCCTGGGTAAAGCTACTATTTTATTTCATGGAGTGTGTTATTATATGCGTAATTTTATTTTATTATATTTAATCATGGTTTGGGTATCATTTTGTTCTCAAGAAGCAAAGGTGAGAAAACCCATTTTTATTCATTTATTTTGACCTAAGCTAAGCCAGACTGCTAAGTCATAATCATAAAAAAGAAAATAGATGGTGCAAGATCACAGCCCCATAATTGAAAATATATAAACTTTAACTGAAACATTTGGCTGATACCGTTACCCCTTACAGCCAGCAATTGACTGTGTCAGCAAGAAATATTCCCTGTAGGGAATTCTATGCTTATGTTGTGATCATACAAAGTGTAACCACTGTTGTATAATAGGAAATAATAGGAGGAAGGAGGGATAGGTAGGATTGATAGAAAAGAAAGGATGGATAATTAGAGAGGATAGAGAGACAGATATAGGATGGATAGGTAGAATGGATGGATATAGATAGATACAGGGGTGGGATTCTACAGGTACTCACATATTTGCGAGAACCAGTTGTTAACTTTCTAAGCAGTTCGGAGAACCAGTTCTGGAAGAAATCTCCTTTTGTTTTTTTCCACCCTTCTTGCATTCTTGGCAGTATGCCTAGACTTACTGTCTCTGAAGGAGGTTTTTTTCTTTTCTTTGCTGGCACTTTCTTAAAGGGGAAGGGTTGTTTTAAGCTTTTTACACTGCTGTTGGGAGAAAATACTCCCCTGTTGGAGAAATAATTGAATAATGAAGCAGAGCTGGCAGAAAGAAGCTTTTAACAACAAGGAACCAAGAGGAGTGACATTCAGCAAGGCTTCTTGGCTAGCTAGAAAGATTGACATTCAAACGTGAGTTTACATGCCCTCCATGAGTTTTGGTCTAAAACTGGTGACCATTTAAAGTTAAAATGGCACTTTAAAAAGTGACTTATGACCATTTTTCACACTTAGGACCATGGCAGCATCCCCACTATCATGAGAGGCCAGGAGAGGAGAAGCATCCCTTGATGTGAGTAATGTTGAGTTGGCCACACCCACCCAGTCACATGACCAGCAAGCCACACCCACCAACTAAGCCACACCCACAGAACTGGTTGTTAAAAAAATTGAATCCCACCCCNATAGATAGATAGATAGATAGATAGATAGATAGATAGAAGATAGTTAGATGGATGGATGGATGGATAGATAGATAGATAGATAGATAGATAGATAGATAGATAGATAGATAGACATACATATTGATGGGTGGGAAGATAGATGGAAGAAAACAAAAGTCTATAATGTACAACCGGAGATATTAAAACTGACTTTAAATTTTCATTGTCCTCTGCTTTTTCCCCTCATCTTGAAAATTAACCATAGCACTTTGCATGGAATCTAATGGCCATTGAGTCAACTCCCTCCCACTCCATGTCACTATCCATCTCAAAGTATATTTCCCAGATATCTGCCTTCTATTGAAGAAGCTCAGTGAACAGGAGCTCACCTCTCACTGTAATTGGTTCCACTGTTGAATTGTATCTGACTGATAGGAACCACTTCCCACATTTAATAAATTCAATGATCTGTGACTTGTTTCCTCGAATGACAGGAAAGATAAGGTAAGGTAGCGTAGCATAGGGTATTGTAGGGTGGGGTGGGGTGAGTTAGGGTTAGTGGTGGGATGAGATAAGGTGAGATGAGATAAACAAGGCAAAATAAGATAAACTTTATTGTCATTTTTTTCTGTGAACACACTGGCACCCATTAAAAATGAAATTCTCATGCTTGTTATTATTCAAATCTATCTATATCTATACTTATATTTATATCTATATCTCTATATACCATCTGTATCTATATCTATATCTATATCTATCTATATCATATCTATCGATCTATCTATCTATCTATCTATCTATCTATCTATCTATCTATCTATCTATCTATCTATCTATCTATCATCTCTTCTAGAGGCCAGGATCCTAAGATTCTTCAACACTTCTTCAAAGCTATTTAATATTAATTCTAGTTCTTGATCACTCTGCTGTGAATCAGGTCCTGTAAATTTTAAGGATGAAGAATATTTCCCAATACAAAATCAGACCATGCAGAATTAAATAGGACTTTAATTTCCTCTAATTTAAAAGCATTCTTGTGTTGATGCTGTATAAAATGGCCATCAGTTTTAATTTTGTTTCTGCATGACACCCTTGACTCCTATATTCACTTCATAGCAAATAATTACAATCCCAAGAATGTTTTTTTTTTCTCCAGAAGTGTTATGATCAAGGTTGGTATTCTACAGCCTAATCTGATTTCTGTTTTTTAACTAAAGAACTGCATATTAATCAATGTACAAGTTTATTCTATTGCTTTCAAACTCGTGAAGAATATTTCAAATTGCCTTTCTCTGTTCTATGGCTTTCAAATATTTTTTCTTTTGTTTTCTGTTCAAATAAATATCCCCTTCATCTCCTTTTGTAAATGGAGTCTTTGATTTGTACTTTATTCCAAAATCCTGGCAAATTTATTTACAATAGAAAGATGTTTATGGCCACCAACCTACTTCTTGGCAAAAGCATTTTGCAGTTACAGCTGACAAATTGGCATCCCAATTCTAGCTAAGGATATAAATGCAGTTGCACTGGATCAGATTAAAATCCAATCTACCTCAGCATGCTGTTGCTGTGTTGTCAATAACAAAGTGCCTATGGGACACTCAACAATTAGATTATGAGCAGAATGCACCCTTACTATTCACTTTGCCAGGAATTCTTCACTAAGAGTAGAGCTGTGGACAAATTGTCTTTCCATTTTTTTTTCTTAACTAGACTTGGACAGAGAAATGACATCATTTTTTCCCCTCCAGGACAAATGAAAATTCTGCACTGATTCACAAATAACTCCTCAAAGGTAGGATTCGTCCTTAGTGATGAAAGTAAAATGAAAAAAAAATTGCAAAGATTTCACAGCACTAGATTAAGAATAATAATAGTAAAATATAGGAATTCTCAACAGTATCTGTAACTGACCTCAGCAATGCTAGAATCACAAAATACGTTCGATAAGTGATCATCCAAATATTCTTTGTTTCATCCAAGTATTTAAGTCACGTCATTTGTATTGATTCCCCTTTGATTTCCCTTTTGGATTCTTAAGGGAGTTTTACAGATGGGTTATTTGAATAGCTCACAATTAAATTAAGTTAAAATAGTATGCGTACGCTATATTCTCATAGAAGATAATATTTGTAGTGTTGAACTGTGAGAGGTCCTTCGTGCTTTCTGAAGACATTTTATTAACCGACGAGGTAACCTCATCAGTGCTAGAAGGGAGTTGAGTTTGTAAAGAGTAGGAGAAGGAGGAGAAGGAGAAGGAGGAAAAGGAGGAGGAGGAAGGAGGAGGAAGAGGAGGAATGTGCTTGATGCTCTCTGATGGTTGTTTTCTTGTAAATGTTTCATTACCAAACTCAGTAACATCATTGAATGGGTGAGGTCATTGGGATCCAATCTAGCATTGAGGTCCTCCACCAGGATTACAAAAGCACCTGGATCCGTCACTACAAGGCCGGCATCTTGACTCTCCAGTTCAGTCCCTGATGTTTTGATCTGTGTTTTCTGTCTCATAGTGAGCATATCAGCCTTTATGATCAACAGGGCATCATGATTGAGTTGGGTTTAACACTTCCATGGCGCAGCCTTGAGTGGAGGAAGGGGACTTAATATGGCACATAGTGTAGTGGACACCTTCTCAGGCCATCATTCACTCTTCCGTGTGTTGCTTCTGGTTCTGTTATGCTATTGAGTTTCTTTTTATTGAGGAATCCTTGGTGGTCTATGGCCTTGGTTGTTTTCTTGCTGATGTTTCATTATCCAAACTTGGTAACTTCATCAGAAAGGAGGAGTCTTTGCTCTCAGTTTATATATAATATAACCTCTCTCCCTAGTAGCACTTATGAGGTTACCAAGTTTGATAGTGAAACTTCTGCAGGAAAAGCACCAAGCTCAAAGAATGCCAAAGACCCTATCCTATTTGCTCATTATGAGCTCAAAATTCCTATTTCAATCAACAGATAAAAAATTGCTAGAAAGAAAATAGGGAGGATTTCCCTGCCTGGCACATATGATGAATTTCACAGCTTTATTATTGCTTGCTTTCCTCCGGCAAACAGGACCATCATTCTCAATGCTATTTTTGCTATTAAACCTGCTTAATTTTCCTTACGATATCCATCTCCATCCATTTGAACATTCAAGCCCAGAGCTATTGAAGAGTAATCTTCACTCCTATTTTGTTTTTATTTTTATTATATCACTCTGATTTGAGGGCATGGACATCTTCTCCCCCAGTTTCTCTTCGCTTTGATTCTTGACCTAGCTTAATTTTTTTTTTTTAAAGTGTCTCTCGAACTAAAGGATATCTCAGCAAAGCTTGGCTTTTTATTTTGGACAACAGTGTGCTTGATCTGTCCATTGTGCCATGCTTCTTGTTTCTTTTGCAAATCTCCAAAGAAATGGGAAGAGAGCATGCTGCCTTTTAAGCTGAGCGTTTTCTGATTTGGCTCTTGAAAGAGCTGTGGTACTCAGGAGGTATTACGGATGTTGCTTAGTTATAATGAGGACAGAGTAACTCTAAGCTGTGCACTGCTTTTGACATAGCCAGCATATCAATTGGGGTGGGGTGGGAGACTGGCTTCAGTCAACACATCCAGCTCTCCAAAAGTTAATCCTTAAAGCTCAAAGAGTGACCTTGGTTCTAATCACAACTGGCTGGAGTGGAGTTAGAGTCACATGCTCTTAATGTTCTCCTATTAAATCAATGGTATTTAAATTTCACAGCTTTTGGCTGAATACTATTTTTTTTTTAAATAATGTAGTTAAAAAAAGAGTGGAAGGGAGGAAAAATTACTTCAAATGGACAACCAAAACCTGGATGAGTGAAGATCTCCATAGACATTTAGCTATGCACTCTGGATGTACAACCCTTTGAATGGTGCAGGAGTATACCGTTCCAGAAAAAAAATGCAGGCTACAGGGGAAAAAATTGTGCTTCAGTTTGAGATAGCAATAGCACTTAGACTTATATACTGCTTTATAGTGCTTTACACTACAAAGTGGTATCTAAGTGATTTTACAGAGTCAGCATATTGCCCCCAACAATCTCGGTCCTCATTTTACCCCATTCGGAAGGATGGAAGGATGAGTGTGATGACCCAGGGCATGGCTCAAAGGCAACACAGTCACATAAGTAAGAAAAGTCCCTTTAATATCTCCAACTTTGCCCCCAATCTCCAGTTATCTTTGGCTGGAGAAAAAACTCTCCCAAGAACTTTCTTTAAGTAGAAGAAATTCAGTCCGAAAACAAAGTACATATAAACTGTGTTGTGAATGAATAAATGTGCAATAAAGTTCTCTTGAGCTTGAAGTCAAAGTGCAGGGTTCTGGCCCTGCACTTCTGATTGGCTGTTGAATTCTGAGATCAGATTGGTCCATTCAGGAGAATCTGATTGGCCATTAACGAGCCGTTCTCATTGGCCAACGGAGCTAGCGCTCCTAGGGTCTCATTGGTCGAATAGTTAATAAGTTGCCGATATAAGGAAGGCTATAGCAGCTGTTGCTTTGAGCTGTCACACCATGTAAATAAAGAGTTGAAGTTCACTGTTTCACCAGCTCGTCTCCATTATTCGCACCCATGCTCCAAACTTAACACTGGCGACGAGGATGGGATCTGGAGACATCAGAGCTGACTGAACAACAAAGAAGATAACCGAGCACGTGGCTGAAAACGCACAATGGCGGAACCATGTCCGGCGGCGTCATACCACTCACTCCGTTCGACCCAGTGCAAGAAGACTGGGAGTCCTACATGGATCGTTTCCAAATGTTCTTGGAAACCAATAATTTGAAGAATGCCATGACTGGGAAGAAACGGGCGGTATTCCTAATGCATTGCGGGCCGACCGTATTCAAGATGGCCAAGGCCCTAGCGAAACCGGCTGAAGTGAAGGCTATGGGCTGGGACCTCCTCAAACCCGAAGTCCCAACACCCTTGCGCTGGCTGTGGGACCAACCATTCCAGGTCCGAATGCAAATTCCGCGACGCGCTCTGACATGAGTGCGGGAAACGAGGCCACATCGGACGGGTCTGTAGAAGCTTCCTAGGACCCAGCCAGACCTTGAAGGGGGCTAACTATCACCAATCGACAGGAAACCGTCCTGTAAGGCGAGAACTAGTCAACTACTCCTACAGAAACTGAACCTTAAATCACCCCACGAAGCGAGAGGAGGCTCACCAAACAATTACTATCAGTCACGCCTCTTCCTTGGATGCCAAGAAAATCCAAAATAAAGTAGCCATCGAAAATCAGCCCTGCCAAATGGAAGTCGACGTGGGATCTCGATGGTTTCCTGGAAGACCCTCAAGCAACTCATCCCTACTATCCGGCGCCAAGACCTCCGTTCCCAAAGACTTATCCTTAAAGACTATCAGGGGAACAGGATTCCAGTCATAGGATCCAGTTGAGTCCGAGTCTCGTTCAAAAACCGCACAGTGTACTTACCCCTGACTGTGATCGACAAGGACCGGCATAGCCTGTTAGGCCTCCAATGGTTCGTGCCACTCAGCATTGAAGTGGCAGGCATTAACCGAATCGGTGGCAGTGACTGGGAGGAGGACCTCATCCATGAATTCAGGGACGTCTTCACCGAAAGACTAGGCGAGTACAAGGGGACCCCAATATCATTTAGCCTTAATCCAAAAATAGCTCCCATCCGCCTTAAGCCTCGTCAAGTTCCATTTGCCCGAAAACCGAAAATCGACGAACAGCTTGATAAGTTAATAGCCCTGAGAGTGAAAGAGTCAACCAAACACTCTCCCTGGGAGACCCCAATCGTGACACCCATCAAGCCGGATGGTTCGATTAGAATTTGTGGGGACTACCGAGCCACCCTGAACCACGCCCTGCAGCAAAACGCATATCCGGTGCCAGTGGTGCAGCACCTCCTCCATTCCCTGGGGGGCGGAAAAGTTTTTGCTAAACTAGACTTAGCTCAGGCATATCAGCAACTACCAGTTGATGAAAAAACAGCACAGGCACAGACGATCATTATGCACCGAGGTGCCTTTAAATGTACTCGGCTCCAGTTTGGAGTGAGTGTAGCCCCGGGGATTTTCCAGAGTTTTACAAGGGATTAAAGGCGTTGTCCCCTACTTTGACGATGTGTTGATCGCTGCCCCTGCTTCAAAAGTTTTACGGGATTGCTTAAAATTAGTTCTCCAGAAATTCAAAGACGCAGGTCTTAAAGTGAAGAAAAATAAGTGTAAGCTGTGTGCAGATCATGTTGAATTTTTAGGGTATTTAATTGACAGTCAGGGCATTCACCCTACCGATAGCAAATTGAAAGCAATAAAAAACGCTCCCAGACCCCAAAATAAGGCCAACCTCCAGGCGTTTCTAGGCTTTATCAATTTTTATAACGTATTCCTGCCGCACAAAGTGACTGTAGCTGAACCTTTACATCGTTTACTGGACAAAAAAGCAATTTGGGTATGGGGTCATAGAGAAGAGCAGGCGTTCCGTAATGTGAAAAAAACTACTGACTTTGGACGCTGTACTGATGCAGTACAATGAGACCTTGCCGTTAACAATCACATGTGATGCATCGCCTTTCAGAGTGGGCGCCATTTTGAGCCACGTATTGCCTAACGGTAGCAAAGCCCCTGTTGCCTATTTTTCAAAGACGCTTTCAAAAACTGAGCGAAATTATAGCCAGATTGATAAAGAAGCCCTTGCAATTGTGTCTGCTGTTAAAAGATTTCACAAGTACGTGTACGGCCAGGCTTTCATTATAGTGACTAACCACAAACCTTTGCTGGGAATAATAGCCGGAGATAAACCGACTCCCTACATATTATCTCCCAGGATGACTCGCTGGTCAGAATTCTTGGCTGCTTATAATTATCGGCTGCAATACTGCCCGGGGAAAGCCATTCCCCATGCCGACGCATTGAGCCGAGCACCGCTTCCAGAAACTCTCGACGACCCCGTGCCTACAATGACAACGTTGCACATCGAGGCACTTCGTACACCGCCATTAACCGCCCGTGATATTGCGAGAGAAACAAAACGCGACCCCGCCTTAACACGAGTCCTCAGTTGGGTGGAACGCGGATGGCCATTGGACCAAGTACCAGACGACTTCGCACCATTCAAAAGTCGACAAACAGAGTTGTTTTCTCAAAAGGGCTGTATCATCTGGGGCGATAGAGTTGTTATCCCAGAGCGACTCCAACAAGCAGTACTGAGAACCTTACACAATGGCCACCCCGGCATCGTGCGCATGAAAGTCCTTGCACTCAGCTACGCGTGGTGGCCAGGCATCGACAAGCAAATCGAGACATGGGTCAAAGCTTGTCATAAATGCCAAGAAGTAAGCAACGCCCCACCAAAGGCAATTCCAACCGAATGGGAGACACCACGGGGACCCTGGTCCCGTATACATCTGGACTTTGCTGACCAAAGGCCACACCTTCTTGTTAACCGTCAACGCCTACTTGAACTGGCTCGAAATCCACTGAATGAGGAACACGACAACCAAAGCAGTCATTAAGAAACTGGAAAGACTGTTTGCAACCCACAGATTACCAGACGTTTTGGTATCCAACAACGGGCCCCAATTTACTGCGCTGTCCTTTGAACAGTACCTGGTGGACCGTGGTATTTGACATGCGCTGACTTCACCTGCACATCCTGCGGCTTAACAAACTGTAAATAAAAATCCACACAAACCACACTGCAGCAATTAACTGGACAGGGCAGGATAAGGAATTGCAGACTTCAAAGGCCAACAGAACACACACAGTTGGGAAGATGGCAGAAACCCAGATAAGCCTCAACAAAACAAGATAATACATGATTTGCTTCCAACAAGTTGCTGTGCGCCAATTCCCTTTTTAAACACTGTGTTCCTAGCTGCAGCTAATGAAGGGAATAAGGGCCCTTTCCTCCTCCGAAAGCCATGCAACTCACATTGCTCCCTTCTCCATTCCTCCCTGTGTGCACTAAGATGAAGAGGGGGTGGGCCTGGATCTTCCTCTGAATTTCCTCTCCCTTGCTCTACCTCTCCCCTGTTCTGCCCAGTCAGACTTTGCCTTTTCCCAGTTTCCTCCACAGCCAATGGAGCCACACTCCCACTCCCTGTCAGCTGCTCAGCCTCCCCCTCCGAATCAGATTCTGACAGGGGCATGACACTGAGTCAGCTTTGAACCTGGTGACATTTGAACTGCCAAATTGCAGGCAGCAGGTAGTCTGCAGAAGTGGCCTGCAGTACTGCACTCTAACCACTGTGCCACCAAGGCAGATAAAACAGAGCCTGGCGTGTGGCCTTCTCAAGCTCCATTTTCACTGGTAGAGGCATCTCGGGCTGGTTCTTTGCTGTTTTCAAGGTGGCCCCACAGGCCAGATCTTAGCACCTCATGGGCCAGATCTGAGCCCCAGGCCTTGAGTTTGACACCCCTGCTCTAGTAAGTCGAGCTGTGCATGCAGCCCATTTGCGAATAGGCCAGATCCCAGTAGTGGGCCACAGCTTGTGGGATAGGTTTCATGCAGTGGTGGGATTCAATTCAATTTTTACTACCGGTTCTGTGGGCGTGGCTTGGTGGGAGTGGCAGGGGAAGGATACTATAAAATCTCCAGTCAGAGGAGGTATTTGCCAGTTCTCTGAACTACTCAAAATTTCTGCTACCGGTTCTCCAGAACTGGTCAGAACCCACTGAATACCCACCTCTGGTGTCATGCCCCTGTTGGAATCTGATTCCGAGGGGGAGGTTGATCAGCTGATAGGGAGTGAGAGTGTGGCTTCAATGGCTGTGGAAGAAACTGGGGAAGGGCAGAGTCTGGCTGGGCATTCAGAGGAAGACCTAGGCCCACCCCCTCTTCATCCTAGGTCACACTGGAAGCAAAGTGTGCATTATCTTTATCTGTCAAGTCTTATCTGAATTCTGGCGTCCTCTCAACTGTGTGTGTTTTGTTATCTTTTGAATTCTGCAATTCCTTATCCTGCCCTGTCTCATTAATTACTGCAGCATGGTTTGTTTTGGTTTTTATTTATAATTTAAATGTACTTTGGTTTTGTACTGAATTTCTTCCCTTTAAAAACTGTTCTTGGAAGAGTTTTTTCTCCAGCCGATGACAGCTGGACATTGGGAGCCAAGTTGGAGGAATTAAAGGAACTTTACCTACTTTTGTGACTTTGTTGCTTTTGTGTCATGCCCCTTTGAGTCATCACCCTTGGACTAGAAGACCACCAAGATCCCTTCCAACTCTCTTATTCTCTTATTCTTTTATTGTGGCGTGTATTCTTCTTCATAAAATCTAGGCTTATATGTTTCTACTGAGTCATTTGCTTTATGTGACTTTACATATCCACTTACAGCTGTGCCTTTCTTATTAGCTGGAAGAGATGTAAGACCCACATATGATGATTAAACATAGATTTCATTTCTTTTACATCTTTTCACTTGTTAGCTTCACATTTGGATTTGTGTGTGCTATCTTTTATATAAGCTGTTATACTGTTTTCAATAAGACCAATTCACATGAGAATTTTATTGGTTCTTGCTGAATACCTTAATTTGCCGTTTTTGTCAGGTGACTCTCATTTCTGAATCTCTTTTATCTCTGTGTTGAATTGGCTGAGTATTTTGTTCTTATTGTGCTCCTATTGAGGACAGAACTCTTCTCTAAAAATCATAAAGATGTTTGTTGTTGTTGTATCGTGCTTGGATTCAACATACTAAATCATTCACCTAATCAAATAGCATTGTGTTTGTTTTATTCTTTTCTAAAATTAGAATGCCAAACAAATATCCTGTTGTTATATGAATTGTATTTCAGCAACAGGCTGGTGAACACCTGGAACACCCTTCCCAACTCCATTGTTACAGCCTCAACTCCTCACAGCTTCAACCTCAAACTGTCCACCATGGACCTCACCCCATTCCTAAGAGGTCCTTAGAGGGTGTGTGCATAAGCGCACCAGTGTACCTGCCGTCCCTGTCTTACTGTCCCCATTTATCTGTATTTATTTCCTTTGTTCATGTTTATATTCATTCCTATACTTGTTATCTTGTACACGTTTGATAAATAAATAAATAAATAAATAAATAAATAAATAAATAAATAAATAAATACATACATACATACATACATACATACATACATAAATAAATATTTGTCCACCCATCATTACCATCACAGAATTAAATCTATCTCTTGCTTTTGGTGTGTGTTGCATATAGATACACACATACAAACATTCACATTTAGAAAGAGAGTGCATCTTGATTAGGTAGGAGAACAGCAGGGGGGTGGAATTAAATGCTTCATTAGATTAGAGACATTACATTTCAACAAAGGATACCAGTCCAAAACTTCTTGAATTAGGTTTATGTCAGGTGCAAAGTATCAGGCCCATAGGTTATAAGCTGCATTTCAGAAAGGTTTACTGCACCAGCTTATACAGAAGAATAGTCAACTAAAGTTCAATACTAAAATGGCACCACATTGTCAGAGTATTTTCATTAACTGGCAGAGACATGGTTAATAAAGTAAGCATGGCAACAGACCAGCCAATGGAAGCTGACAACCTGGGTGTGGTTTGGCTCTGTGTGCTTTGCAGAGAATTGAAAGTGAAAATAAAGTCCTTGCTTGCTGAAGTTGATATCTGTTCTGAGCTGCTGATGCTTGTGTTTTTGCTTATATTGTGTTGAAAGAATCCACAAATGGAATTGCAACTTTACTCACCTTATGTGTATAAAGAAGTTAATGATTCCGCTGAATCAGTCACCTGTGTGTTTTCTGGACTTGAATTTTTGCTGCAAACTTTAACACACATAAGAATCAACGGAGTTCAAAAAGTGTTACACTTGGAGCCTTTGTGACTTCCTAATGTTTCTAAGCTGATGACATACATGACTCCATCCCCCAGCTCTCCCTATTCTTCTTTGACAGGCCCAGTGCAAAGCTTTGATTCTGAACTAGCTTTGAGTAATTAGTACATCTACAAAGTGAATTGACTCTAAATGAAATTGGAATATCAGATTGAATTATTATGCTGAACTGGAAACATTTGAATTGATTCAGTGGGTTGAAATATCTATGTGATGTTCTGAATGAATCTGGAATATCATATTGGATTGAATTGAAAATACGGCCTAGTTTTTATTATTCGGTTGGTTTTTAAGGCTACACTCACCATCCAGAGTCACAATAGAGAGAAAGGCTGCTATAAAAATTGACTAAATAAATAAATCTGAATCAAATCAACAATTCAAATCAGACCAGCACTGTCCTGCATGTCCATATTGTTCCCCTTATTTTTCAAGGCAGGGTGGTGCAACTTGAACAAGTATTAATATTAATTGTGTTTTTAATGTAATTAATTTAAATGAAAGTCAAGGGATCTGTCCCAAAGAGAACAAACTTCACAATTATTGTGCTATGATGACACTTTGCCTAGTGTCCCTTTGTACTTTCTGAAAACTTCATGCATATTCTAGCACTCCAGTTTATTATTATTAATAAAACATAATCTGGGTGTTCAAGGTGAAAGGAAGGTACAGAGACAATAATTTGGTAAGAATACTCTCTTTCTCTATTAAGACAAAAATTGAAATTGCACAGTGAATGACTTCATGTCATAACACTATCTCAACTTGTCATTCCCACAATGAAGCCATTCTAGTATGTGTCTCTTGACTGGCTTTTCCAGGTTCTTTACCAATGGGGTATTTAGAATCACTTCCAGATCACCCATCAGAGGGATCTACTTTGTTTTTTTTTTTTTTTTGTCTTCATCCCTAAAATGAGAAAAAATATAATTTAATGGAAAGTCTGTTAATTTCTTGGCCTCCATGGCCAATGTAACAGCTAATCTTATCTACTTTTGTTTTTGATTAGAATACAGAACATGGAATTATACGGCTGGAAGGGACCTGGGAAGTTTTCTAGTCCAACACCCAACTCAAGGCAGGAGATGTTATACCTTTCCAGCCAAATGGTTGTCCACTCCTTTCTTGAAAAACCTCCAGTGATAGAGCACCCACAACTTTTGGAATTAAGTTATTCCATTGATTAATCATTCTCACAATCAGGAAATTCCTCCTTTGTTCTAGGTTGGATGCCTCTTTAACAAGCTTCTGCCATTACTTCATTACACTGAGGGATGCAGTGGCTCAGTGGCTAAGATGCTGAGCTTGTCAATCAGAAAGGTCGGCAGTTCGGCAGTTTGAATCCTTAGTGCCATGTAATGGAGTGAGCTCCCATTACTTGTCCCAGCTTCTGCCAACCTACCAGTTCGAAAGCATGTAAACATGCAAATAGAAAAATAGGGACCACTTCGATGGAAAGGTAATAGCGTTCCCTGCACCTTCGGCATTTAGTCATGCCGGCCACATGACCACGGAGATGTCTTGGGACAGTGCTGGCTCTTCAGTTTTGTAACAGAGATGAGCACCACCCCCTAGAGCTGGAAACGATGACCGTGTATGTCAAGGGGAACCTTTACCTTTTACCATTACTTCTGATCCTGGCCTTTGAAGTTTTGGAAAACAAGTTGATTCTCCATGACAGCCCCTCAAGTATTGGAAGACAACTGTCATGGGTCCACCTAATCCTTCTTTCTGATAGATAGACATACCAAGCTCTTCAACCATTAATCAGAAGGTTTCGTCTTCAAATGCTTATCATCTTTGTTTCTATAAATAAGCCTGATCTCCAGTAGACACTAAGCTTGCTGAAAAACATTTTGAAGTGTGCTAAAGGAATGATAAGTGGTTGGTAGTTAGTAAGCATAACAGCAGCTCAGACTTGTTGCGGGTGAATGAAAGATCTCTTTGTGCTTCTCTGTGTTAAAGCTGCATCAGTGGAAGAAGAGGTGGAATGCATTAGATTGAACCCTTGTTTTAATGTTTGCAAAACTTTTTATATCTCCTTGAGTTATGTTTTTGTTTTTAAATCTCTTTGCTTGTTTGCTTGACTACCAAGCATAACTATGCTTTACATTTGACTTAGGCATGGAAACTTGTGGCTTACTGGTTGCAGATGCAGACAGCTGAGATTTTGGAGAGTGAGGACTCAGATGAGGGCCCTGTGTGTGATGTAGGGATGGGGCCAGGACCATCAGGGAGTGGAGTGCTGCCTTCAGAGATTGTGGAGGCTGGCAGCAGTGATGCAGAGGACCCCGAGGAGCCTGTGCCCAGTGTGCATGCATGCAGGGCTGCTTGTAGGAAAGAGCAGCTGCAGCAGCACAGGTGACTCAGGAGTAAGGGTGCAAGGTAAGGGCCCCTCCCTTAAGAGATAAAAGCCAGCCTGAGAGACCAGGATTCTTTGCAGGAAGCAAAGAAGTTCTTGCACTTCAAACTTTGTGGAAGTTCGGACTATCTTGGTTTGTGTTTGAAGACTTTTTGTTTGGAATATTTCTTGGCAACTTAATCTAGTGCTTTTGGCAGCCTTGCATAACATTGACAAGGCTTGTTCTTATCATAGACAATTAGTTTTAATAGCCTTTTAACCAACAGAATTTGCAGAGAAGCATTAAAAGGTTTTGCTTTTATCTCTGTTTGATGTTTGTTTACTTGGAACAAGGGATCAGAACAAAACTAGAAATTTGGCTGAGTTTCTCACTTTCTTTGTTGCCTTTTCACTGAACTTCTGCCTTTTGTTTGGTGTTGACTACCTGCGTATGATACTCTATCCAGTTTTCCCAAATGGATTCAGCAGAATTTATACCCTGCAAAATATTTGAGAAAATCTACTGTATCTCTGGATTTTGGACCATTTGAATGATCCTAGGTAATCTCCCAGGCTGCATCATGTTTTTTTCTAACTTCTGTCTGCAGTTAGACAGTATTCACTTCAGTGCATTGAGCTAGACATAGGAAGCTAAATGTAGGAAGAGCATGGAGGGAGAGAACAAAGAGAAGATATACTGTGTTTCCCCAAAAATAAGACCTATCCCAAACATGAGGCCTGGCATGTTTTCTGCACAAGCACCCAAATAAGCCCTACTTAAGTGCACATGCAGCCAGCCCCTCACCCATTTTGTCTGGTTGCTCATGGTGCCACTGACATGAGGTGAGAAAGCAGAAGTTGAGTATTATTGTTTCCATATTTTTGCAACTCCAGCCTAAATTATTAACCACATTGGAGTCACTTTAACAAGCCAGAACTGACTCACTGAAACAAACAGTGGAGGAAACCAATTAGAACATCTGCTAATGTTTCCCCGCTTTTTTTGTTTTTTGACATATAAATCAATAGATCATTACTTCCTGCATTATATTTTCTGGTACTTTGTCCAAAGTAGTTTTTGGAATATCTAAAGAGTAATCATCTTTTGGGGAATGGTGCGAGGAACAGACTTTTATTGTTCTAGTGAGAATAGCAATTTGGCAGCATCCTGCTTGCTTCACCATTTGTCACTGCAAAAAACATCATCCAAGGTTTATGAAAGAAACCTTCTGCAAGGTTAAAGATTTCAATTAACAATTTGAGAACATTACTAGAGAATGAATTACAGCTGAATGTTGGGTGAACATTAACAGTTGTGCTTTTATATGCCATGATGCATGGCATGGTAGACAAGAAAAGATAATTCTTCATATGTCATTGCCTCTGCCAGACACACAATAGCTCATTTGGCATTAAATTGTTTATCTTAATGGCATAAAAGCTTTATATTGCTGTAAATATTGACTTTCAGGGAAAAGGTTGAGAAATCCTGAAAGGGGAGAAAATAACATATTGTTGGTTGTGGTTTTTTTGCACTGTCAAATGGTGGATTGATGTTAACTGAGGATTCAAAATATAGCTCCTTTCTTTTTTTTACAGAGAAAATCAGTTCAGAGGAAATAATAACAGTAATATAGACAAAGACTTTAGAATTCAAATAAACAAGAACATGCCATACGGGATAACAATCTAGACTTAAAAATGTTGAGAAGAAAGAGGAGAAGATTAACCAATTGAGATCATAACATGCACCTCAACATAAATTATTTGGAAAAATGAAGACTAAACCAAAATCCTTATTTAAAAAACATAAAAGAATTCAGTAAAGGCATTGAAACGCAATTTGATATCAACAAGAGTGCAACCTTGGCTGTAAAGGGAGGTGAAATTGTTGAAGATGATGGAATACAACCAGTGGTGGGATTCAATTTTTTTTTACTACCAGTTTTGTGGGTGTGGCTTGGTGGGCATGGCAGGGGAAGGATACTGTAAAATCTCCAGTCAGAGGTGGTATTTGCCAGTTCTCCGAACTACTCAACATTTCTGCTACTGGTTCTCTAGAACTGGTCATAATCTGCTGAATAACACCTCTGAATACAACTACAAAAAAGATTTGATAAAGGCAAATATTTGGGAATTGTGGAAGTTTTCAGTTTATTACAAAGACTAGTCTTTCTTAGATGTACCTTATTTTGTTTCTGGATTTGTTCCTCATTGTTTAGGCATAGATGTTTGGCCGAATGAAGTTAAGAGGACATCAGAGTTATCATCATTCAAAGGAATTAAAAAAAAACCTTGCTTGTTAGATGATTAGTAAATTGGTTAGTAAATTGCACAGAAGCAAGCAAATGAGGAATAAATGACTAGTAGCATCTTGCAGATATTTGATGCAGTGTCTGGAATCAAGCCAATTAGAAAAATGACAGTCACACATATGCTGAGATGAGCTGCTGGAGCAAAGTCATTCTGTGTAATTACATAAATGTAATAAATATGGGTGAGATTGTTAAATCAGTGCTTGTTGATTTGCAAATTACATGATCCTCCTAATGCTGCCTACATATAGAGCAATACATTTAATCTGTGCAAAGCTGGGACAATTATTGGGTGATTATTACTTCTTCCAATATGTTATTTCTTTCTTTCCTTCCTTCTTTCCTTCCTTCCTTCCTTCCTTCCTTCCTTCCTTCCTTCCTTCCTTCCTTCCTTTCTTCCTTTTAGTCTTGGTTCAGTTAATATGTGCAAAATTGGAACAATTATTGGGTGATTATTACTTCTTCAAAGAAGTTATTTCCTTCCTTCTTTCCTTCCTTTTTTCCTTCCTCTTCATCAACTCCATACAATGTTTTATTTGCAACATTTTTTAAAAAGGTACTTTATGCAACTTTCTTCTTCAGGCTGTTAAGAAACTTGCTTCAGGCCTGAATCCAGACTAAAATTCCCAGTCTTGTGGTTCCTAGCCCAGTACATGAAACTGGTTTCCAGATAAGACATGCTGCAAGATCTACTACACTTGATGCAGTATGTACAATGATCCAAGAATGATAATTCACATTTAATTTCATTCATCTTTGTTTTTGTCACCTTCATTCTGTACACAACCTTATTGTATGCAACCATCTACAATCTCTGTGTAGATGAGATTTAGAGTCAAAGATTGCATCACAAAACAGGGAGATTATTGAGTTTAATAAAGACTCTGTGCAAAGAAATTAGTGTGTGAGAGAGTATAATGTATCTTTGATATGTTATTGACTCCTGATAATTTCCTAGATAGGTCCATGCAGTTGCTTTAATTCTCTTAAAATGCTTACAAAGTTCACAGGGAAATTAGAAGGGGAACTTACCAAATTAGCAGATGATACTAAAATGGCAGAAATATCCAACACCCTAGATGATAGGCTCAAGATCCAGATGGATCTTGACAGACTTGAACCCTGGGCCCTATCTAACAAAATGAAATTCAATGTAAAGAAAAGTAAAGTCTTACACTTAGGCAAGAAAAATCAAAAGTACACATATAGACTGGGTGAAACCAGGCTTAATATCAATAACTGTGAGAGGGATCTTGGAGTTTTAGTGGACAACCAATTACATATGAGCCAGCAGTGTGCAGCAGCAGCAGCCAAAAAAGCCAGTGCAATCCCAAATTGCATTAACAGAGAGATACAATCAGGATCATGTGAAGTTCTAATACCACTCTACAAAGCCTTAGTAAGATCACACCTAGAGTACTGTATCCAGTTTTGGTCACCACACTACAAAAAAGGGGCCCTATGGGAAAGAGTGCAGAGAAGACCAAGATGATCAGGGACTGGAGACTAAAACATATGATGAACGGTTGCAGGAACTGAGTATGGCTAGTCTAGGGAAGAGAAGGACCAGGGGAGACATGAGAGCAGTCTTCCAATATTTGAGGGGCTGCCACAGAGAAGAGTGGGTCAAGCTATTTTCCAAAGCACCCAAAGGCCAGACAAGGAATAATGGATGGAAACTGATCAACGAGAGATTCAACCTAGAAGTAAGGAGAAATTTTCCGACAGTGAGAACAATCAACCAATGGAACAGATTGCCTTCATAAGTTATGGAAGCTTCATCCCTGGAAGCTTTCAAGAAGAAACTGGAATAAAATAAAAATCTGTCAGAAATGGTGTGGGGTCTCCTGCTTGGGCTGGGGGTTGGATTGGTGGGGTCTCTTCCAACTTAATCTGTATTCTAGACTATTTCATTTTAAAAAATAAGATGACACTAACTTTCCTCATTCCTTATTTCTGCCATCCTTGAGATAGAAACCTGTAGGGTACTCTCATAAATACCAGCAAAGATTTTGTTAGTGGGAATTGGTAAATATTTTGTTACCCTTGAGATGAAGTGCTCAGAATCAGTATTTAATTAACAAATAAAACCATTACTGCTACTTGAGCTGTAATAATTGCCAATAATTGCTGGGTAGAATTAAAGAACTGTCATAAACAGGATGCTAGAACAAAAGGGAAAAAAAAGAAATAAAATGATTCTTAATTTTAACTGTTCTTTCCTAAACGATTTCAACTTCTCTCCAGACTGCTCCCTAATTTACACATTTAGTCCTCAGTTCACAATGGAATCAAAAATTTTGGTTGCTAAGTGACCAAAATTGTTTTTGTCTTCTTCAGAAAATCTTAGTTTATTCCAAGATTTTTGCCTTTTGACTTTCCATTATTAAATCTTTTTTTGTGATCCTACCAGTTCTGGATTACAGGTATTTCTTGTAGATGTTCCAATGTGCCACTTTTTCTACTTTGTCCTGCCATTGTTTGTAGTAAGTTATTCTTGCATTATTAAATATACATTTATTTATTTAAAACTTTTATATAGATGTCCATCATATAACCAACCCTGGACAGCCCCCAATCAAAAATGTAAATATTATGTAACAAAGATCTTTGTGATCAGATGTGGAGATCCTGGTAAACAGGAGATTTAGTTAGAGGCTTTATTGTTGAGGCACCATTTTGATTCTCCCTTCCACTATAGTTTATATCTTTGGTTTGTTGGATATTTAGTCATATGGGTTTTTATATTTTATTCCTGTTGTTTTTATATTTCTTGTTCTATCTGATGGTGGTGGCCTAGTGAGCAGCATGATGACCTAGTGATGAAGACACTCATCTCCCACTCGAAAGGTTGAGAGTTCAATCCTAGGCAGCAACAAATGTTTCTCTATCAAGGCACACCCCAAAATTATCTGTTGCGAACTCTATGGTGGCATTAGGAATGGCAACTAGTCAGTAAGCACTCAGCTCAATTCAGTCTTATTGACTCCACTCCTATAAAAGGGATTACAAGGTCATAAAAAGGAAGTTTATTGTATTATGATTATGATTGTGATTGTGATTCTACACAAAAAATGGCACTGTACATAGCAGACGAGATAACTATGCTGGGTTTTGTATCACAGATCACTAGTTGAACACTTCCCAAGGACTGTGTGATGTATTGGCAGATTATGTGAGCAGATCCCAGTAAGGTGGCCTTCTGCAGCTAACCAATGGTAATTTTATCAGCACCGATTGTTTTCAAGTGCTTGCCTAGGTCTTTAGGCACAGCACCCAGTATGCTGAGTACCACTGGAACCACCCACACTGGTTTATGCCAGAGTCTTTCCAGTTCGATTCTCAAGTCCTGATATCTGGTGACTTTTTTAAGTTGTTTCTCGTCGATTCTGCTGTCACCAGGTATGGAAATGTCGATGATCCACACTTTTTTCTTCTCCACAATCATCATATCTAGGGTGTTGTGTTCCAAAACTTTGTCAGTCTGTATTCAGAAGTCCCACAGTAGTTTTGCATGCTCGTTTTTGACCACTTTCTCAGGCTTATGATCCCACCAGTTCTTTGCTATAGGCAGATGGTAGTTGTGACACAAGTTCCAGTGGACCATCTGAGCGACTGTGTTGTGTCATTGTTTGGAGTCAGTCTGAGTGATATTATTATTATTATTATTATTATTATTATTATTATTATTATTATTATTATTATCATCATCATCATCATTATCATTTTTTTAAAAAAAATTGGGTTTTAAAACAAACAAAAACAAACAAAACATAAAAACATCAAGCCATCTTCCATATATATGCATACAGTGTGCCAGTTGGTTTACAAATTGTTTTGTGCTTCCATTTAGTAGTCTTGAATTACAATTACATTGTATATATTCTCGTATTTTCAATCAAGTATTAAATAGATTAATATCATTATTAATCAATCATTTGACTGTATTTTTATTCATTCATGTTTTATGAAATAACCATATTTTACTTAATTTGTTTTATGACAGTTCATATTATCATTTCCAATCTATCCTAGAATCATTTTGTAGATATAATAAGAAAAGAATACATCTTTATATATTTATTATTTTCTACATAATTCATTACTATGTTTTATTGTCTAACCATTGATAGAATAGATCCCAAATTTTACAAAATTGTTTAACATCTTGTTCTCTGATTTCAAATGTCAATCTACTCATTTCAGCACATTCCAATATTTTCTTAATGATTTCCTTCTCATTTTTCCAATATTTAGCAAATACAAATCCTAGCCGCTGTTAATACATTTACAATCAGGTATTTCAGTTCTTTACTATATATTTCAGGTAAAATTCCCAATAAAAATATCTCTGGTTTCAAATCTATATGCTTTTTTGTCATTTTTTCGAACCACTTTTTTAGCATCCGTACCTGTCCACCACATATGGAAAAATGAGCCAGGTGCCTGATGACATTTCCAACATTTTTCAGATTGATTCTTGAACATTCTTGCTATTCTTGTTGGGGGGAAATGCCACCTGTAAAACATCTTATACAAATTTTCTTTATATGCTGTTGACATTGTCATTTTATAATTTTGAGACCACAATTTTTGCCATTTCTCTAAATCAATCCCATATCCAAAATTCTTCTTCCAAGCAATCATAGTTTATTTAACTTGTTCTTCTAGTTTAATTTCTAACAAATTTCCATATAATTTTTTAATCACCTTTTCATCAGTACCTGTCAAAATCTTATCTAAGTCAGTCAGTTTATCATAAAAACCTTCTGTTTTAGAGTCTTTATCATACCTTGAATGTAATTGTGCATATGAAAACCAATTCATCTTTATATCTTGTTCCTCTAATTTTTGTATAGATTTAAGTTCACCCTTTTCATTCAATATTTCACCATATCTAATTGTTTGTTCCTTTTATATATTATAGGATAAGAAAATGCTTCAATAGTCGATAGCCAGACTGGAATTTTCAGATAACATTGTCTTTTAATCTTCTCCCAGTTTAACCACAGAGACTCCCAATATATAATGTCTTCTAAAATACCCCTGTGTTTTAGTTCCTTTAACCAATAGAAAAGCATGCCACCCCAACAACAGATCATGTCCTGTTGATCATGTCAACAATCTAGTATTTCTTAATGTTATCTATTCCTTAACCCACATCAAATTTGTAGCTTGGTAATACAACTCCCAATTAGGCAAACCAAATTCTCCTCTTATTCTAGCATCTTGCAAGAGTTTTTACTTTATTCTCGCCTTCTTAACTTGCCATATATTTCAACACAATTTTAGTTAAATCTTCAAAGTAATCTTTTCCAAGCCTAATTGGAATTGTTTGGAACAAATATAAAATTCTGGGTAATATATTCATCTTGATTGTTGATATTCTCCCTATTAATGACAGTTGTAAATTTTCCCATTTTGCCAGATCTAGCGCGATCTGCTGCTTAAGTTTGGTATAATTATTCTCTTTTAGTGTGTTAGGAATAACAAGGTTACCTAACTTAGTTTGGGTAAAATAATATATATAAACTATGATTGTCAGTTTTTAGTGTGTGTCACTTTAAACAGCAAAGCATGTAATTTGGATCCGGCTGTAAAACCGCCATAAGAGGGAGCAAGAGAGCTTAGTGTATTACTGGCTTAATGAATTGCTTGGTAACTGCAGTGTTCCCTGCTGCTGCTTTTACTGAAGGAAGAAAGGAGGTTTGAACTTCTTCATATATCTACTGTGAGAAGATTATTGGACTGATATTTGTAAGTTTACTGACCTCTTTTTCGACACTGGACTTTGCAACTGAATAATCCCCAAACGGACTGAACTAGTGAATGAAAAATGGACTGTTTGACTATGCTAAAACTCTTACTGGAATAAACTATTTAACTAGCACAATGTATCTGTTTTACTGAGTGTATTCTAAAAAAACATTTATCTCATATATTTGCCTGACTGACTGACTGCTGTGCAGATTCTGCTAGGGTGTATCCCTAACATAGTGTACTGCATCTTGCTGTCAAGTGTATTTCCAAGTACTTGATCTTATTCGTGACCTGGATTTTCAATAGGTCCGCCAGTTCTTCCTTTAGTCTTGATAGCATATTCTTTGTCAAGATCTTTGTGTTATCTTTATTTATTTTCAAACCAGTCACCTTTCCATATGTCTCTATCTTTTTTATCAATTTTTTTGCTGTTTCTAGTGGGTCTTCTAGAATGAAAACCAGATCATCTGCAAATGCATGCAACTTAAATTCTTCCTTTTTAATTTTCATCCTTTTTATATTCCTTTCATCTCTAATATTTCTGTTTAGCACTTCCAAGGTTAACACAAACAGCAGAGGTGATAGTGGACACCCTTGTCTTGTTCCTTTTCTAATATCAATAGAGTCTGTCAGTTTTCCCTCAATCATTACCCTGGCCGTTTGCTTATGATATATAGCTTCTATTGCTTGAATAATTTTTTTGTAAAGCCCATCTGTTCCAGCTGTAATAACATGAATCACCAATTCACATTATCAAATGCCTTCTGTGCATCTAGAAATATCAAAGCCATTTGTTTTTCAGGATGTGCCTTGTAGTATTCCAAAGTGTCCAAGATTACTCTCATGTTGTCTTTAATTTGTCTCTTTAGCAGAAATCCATTTTGATCAGAATGGATAAAATTATTTAAATATTTTTAAGTCTTTCTGCCAATATTGAAGCAAAAAAATTATAATCTGCATTTAGTAAGGAAATAGGTCTATAGTTCTTGATTTGTAATGGATCGGCCTCCTCTTTTGGGACAAGTGTAATATAAGCTTCTGACCATGATTTAGGTATCCTCTTCTTTAATATAACTTCATTCATAACTTCTAGCAATGGAAGGTTCAGCAATTCTTGTAATGTTTTATAAAACTCTTCCAGAAGTCCATCTGGGCCTGGTGCCTTTCCATTATTTTGCTTCTTGAGTGCTTCAGTTAACTCCATCATTGTTATATTGCTTTCCAACATTGTTTCAATCTCTTCAGATATCTGGGGTAATTAGCATTCTGTAAATACTGTTTAACTCTTTCCTCATCAAAATTTTCTTGTGTGTTTAGTTTCCCATAATAGTATCGGATGATTTCTGTTGTGTTCTGAGCATGGGCGCTAAGAATGGAGACGAGCCGGTGAAACGGTGAACTTCAAAACTCTTTATTAACATGGTGTAACAGCTCAACTCTATGGCTGAAATGGCCCCTTTTAAAGGCAAGCTCTTAAGTATTTTACCAATGAAACACAGGGAGTGCTAGCTCCGTTAACCAATGGGAGAGGCTCGTTAATAGCCAATCAGATTCTCCTGAACGGACCAATTCGATGTCGCTATTATCGGCCAATCAGAAGTGCAGGGCCAGAACCCTGCACTTACCTCAAGTTCTCAATAATCTTTATTTAATCACATTTATCAGTTCACAACACCCCTTCCCCAGGGTTCCGTTTAAGGGGTGTGGTCATGTAGTCTTTGAGGTAGGCAGGTTGTTTTGATTGTCGATTTGATTTACGCTGTACTCCCGGTATTTGGCTACAGTCTTGTTGGGGTAGGATGTTATCTGGTGAAAAAGGTGCCTCTAGTTCTGTATTCAAATTTTCGTTGTCGCTAATGTTTTCGGCCTCTCCTTGAGGCGAGCTCACCCCCATCCCCAATCCTTCTTCACGTGTTGCGTCTGCACGGTCATTACTTCTGCTTAAGCTTTCTGCCGTTTCAAATTCATCTTCCTCGGTATCTCCTCCCCCCTCAGTTTGGAAATCAGGGGACTCGGAGATCCCTGACTGTAGCCTTGAATGCAGCTGATCAATATGGCGCTTCCATATTCTATCATCGCGAAATTTCACGTGGTACAATCTGGGGCCGGTTACTTGGACTACAGTTGCCTCGACCCACAACGGATCACCCGAAAAGTTCCTAGCGAAAACCAAGTCACCTACCTGGAAGTTATGGCATCTCCCGCTGGATCTGTGTGGTTTCTCAGGTTCATACGATGGGTGTAGATGGTCGAGATGGGACCGGAGCTTCCGCCCCATCAATAACTCGGCGGGAGTTTTGTTGGTGACACTGTGTGGAGTGATATGCTGCAAAAGGAGTATCCGGTTAATCTTGTCTTCGATATTGCCATAGTCCATTTTATGCAAGGTTTTCTTGACGAATTGTACCATGCGCTCAGCCCTTCCATTGGTCGCAGGATGCACCGGCAAAGTCAGCGCATGGCGAATACCGCGGTCCGCCAGGTACTATTCAAAAGACAGTGCGGTAAATTGGGGCCCGTTGTCGGATACCAGAACGTCTGGCAATCCATGTGTTATAAATAGTCTGTCTAGTTTCCTGATGACCGCTTCGGTTGTTGTAATTCTCATCTCATGGATTTCAAGCCAGTTCGAGTAGGCATCCACTGTTAATAAGAATGTGTGGCCTTTGGTAGTTCCCGCAAAGTCCAGATGAATATGGGACCATGGTCCCCTTGGTGTTTCCCATTTGGTCGGGGTTGCTTTCGGTGGGGCATTGCTTACTTCCTGGCATTTGTGACAAGCTTTTACCCATGTCTCGATCTGTTTGTCGATGCCCAGCCACCACGCGTAGCTACGTGCGAGGGCTTTCATGCGCACGATGCCGGGGTGGCCATCGTGCAAGGTTCTTAGTATCGCTCGTCATAACCGCTCTGGGACAACGACTCTATCACCCCAGATAATGCAGCCCTTCTGGGAAAACAGTTCCATTTGTTGATTCTTGAATGGGGTGTAGTCGTCAGGTATCTGGTCCAATGGCCATCCGCGCTTGACCCAACTGAGGACTCGTGCTGAAATGGGGTCGTGTTTCATTTCCATTGCGATATCTCGGGCTGTTAGTGGCGGTGTTCGAAGTTTCTCGATCTGCAGTGTTGTAACTGTCGGAGCGGGGTCATCAATGGTCTCTGGAAGTGGTGCACGGCTCAATGCGTCGGCGTGGGGAATGGCCTTCCGTGGGCGGTGTTGCAACTTATAATTATAAGCAGCCAAGAATTCTGACCAGCGAGTCATTCTGGGGGATAATATGTAAGGGGTTGGCCTATCTCCCGCTATTATTCCAAGCAAAGGTTTGTGGTCAGTCACTATAGTAAAGGCTCAGCCATACACATATTCATGAAATCTCTTATCAGCAGACACAATAGCAAGGGCCTCTTTATCAATTTGACTGTAATTGTGTTCTGCTTTTGATGGCGTCTTTGAGAAATAGGCAACAGGGCTTCACTACCGTTTGGCAAAACGTGGTTCAAAATGGCGCCCACTCCGAATGGTGATGCATCACACGTGATCGTTAAAGGTAAAGTCTCATTATACTGCATCAGGACAGCGTCAGAAGTCAATAACTTTTTCACATTTCGAAACGCCTGCTCCTCTCTTTGTCCCCATACCCAGGTTGCTTTTTTGTCCAACAAACGATGTAGGGGTTTGGCTACGGTTGCCTTGTGAGGCAGGAAAACGTTATAAAAATTGATAAGGCCCAGAAACGCCTGGAGGTCGGCCCTATTTCGGGGTTTTGGGGCGTTTTTGATTGCCCTAAGTTTGCTATCGGTGGGGTGAATGCCATGACTATCAATTAAATATCCTAAAAATTCTACACGATCCGTACATAGTTGACACTTGTTTTTTTTAACATTGAGAACTGAGTCTTTAAATCTCTGGAGAACCAACCTCAGGTGATCCTTTAGTATTTTCCGAGTCGGGGCAGCGATTAACACATCATCAAAATATGGGACAACGCCTTTGATTCCTTGTAATAGACTTTCCATCAAACTTTGAAAGATTCCCGGGGCTACGCTTACTCCGAATTGAAGTCGGTTACATTTAAACGCACCTCGGTGCATAACAATCGTTTGGGCCTCTGCTGTTTTTTTGTCTACAGGCAGTTGTTGGTATGCCTGGGCTAAGTCTTGTTTAGTGAAGACTTTTCCACCCCCCAGGAAATGGAGGAGGTGTTGCACCACTGGTACCGGATAAGGTACCGGATTTGTTGAAGGGCATGGTTCAGGGTGGCTCGGTAGTCCCCACAAATTCTTATCGATCCATCCGGCTTGATGGGTGTCATGATTGGGGTTTCCCAGGGAGAGTGATCGGTTGGTTCTAACACACCCTGGGCTGTTAATTTATCAAGCTGCTCGTCAATCTTTGGTTTAAGGGCAAATGGAACTCGATGAGGCTTAAGGCGGATGGGAGCTATTTCAGGATTGAGGTTAAATGATATCGGGGTCCCCTTGTACTCGCCTAGTTTTTCTGCAAAGACGTCCTGGAATTCTTGGACGAGGTCCTCTTCCCAGTCGCTGCTGCAGATTCGGTGAATGCAGGCTACTTCAATTCTGAGTGGAGCAAACCATTGAAGGCCTAACAGACTAGGCCGATCCCTGTCGACTACTGTCAGGGGTAGGAACGCTGTACAGTTCTTAAATGATACCCGGACTTGGCTGGATCCAACGACTGGAATCTGATTTCCTTAATAGTCTTTGAGAATGAGTCTCTGGAATCTGAGGTCTTGCCGCCAGACAGTAGGGATGAGCTGCTTGAGGGTCTTCCAGGAAATCATCGAGAGAGACGATCCTGAATCGACTTCCATCAGGCAGGGCTGGTTTTCGATGGCCACTTTCACTCAGATCTTCTTGGCATCAAGAGATGAGGCATAAACAATCATGATATTTTGGTGAGCCTCTTCTCGCTTCATTGAGTGGTTTAAGGTTTTGTTTCTGTAGGAGTGGTTGTTCCATTGGTGGTTCACGGGTTCTCGCTTTACAGGATGGCTTCCTGTCGGTTGGCGATAGTTAGCCCCTCTCGAGGGCTGGCTGGGTCCTAGCTTGCTTCTACAGACTCGTCCGATATGGCCTCTTTTCCCGCACACATGGCAGAGCACATCGAGGAATTTGCATTCTGATCAGGGGTGGCTTGCCCCACAACCAGCGCATTGGTGCTGAGATCTCTGGCATTGGCTCATTCGGACCGAAGTCGGTGGACCTCTTCTTCGTCGCTTTCTGATGACGATTTGAGGTCCTCATGGTGGGCTGTTAGCAGCTGTCCTTCTGACTGAGGTTAAATTTTGCGGGCCAGTTGGTTAAGCGGGGCGTGGGTGCGGTGCATTCGGGCAGCCGACTTCCTGGTTGCTTCTGCTGCAGTAGCTTCAGTAATGGCATCTGCAAGGCTGATGTCTCCTTTCGCCATCAGCTTGCTTTGGATATGTGGTGCATCTAGTCCCAGAACTATTCTGTCTCTCAGTGCTTCTTCGAGGTTGGCAAACCCACATAGGCCTCCCAGATTCCGGAGATCCACTATAAAATCAGCAACACTTTCACCCTTCTGCTGACTTCTCTGGAAAAATTCATGCCTTCTAATGAGCGTTGGCACGATCGGTGCATAGTGGGCCCTCAGTAGGGGTTCGAGGACGTCCCAGTCCACAGACTTTACTTCTGCCGGTTTCACTAGTGCCTTGGCCATCTTGAATACGGTTGGCCCGCAATGGGTTAGGAATACCGCCCGTTTCTTCCCGGTAGTGGCATCCTTCAAATTGTTGGTCTCCAGAAACATCTGGAAGCGATCCGTATATGAGTCCCAGTCTTCTTGCACCGGGTCGAATGGAGCAGGTGGTATAATGCCACCGGACATGGTTCCGCCATTGGTGCATTTCAGCCACGTCCTCTGTTATCGTTCTTCGTTGTTCAATCAGCTCTGACGTCTTCAAATCCCATCCTCATCGCCAGTGTTATGTTCTGAGCATGGGCGCTAAGAATGGAGACGAGCCGGTGAAACGGTGAACTTCAAAACTCTTTATTAACATGGTGTAACAGCTGAGCTCTATGGCCAAAACGGCCCCCTTTTATGGGCAAGCTCTTAAGTATTTAACCAATGAAACACAGGAGCGCTAGCTCCATTAACCTCGTTAATAGCCAATCAGATTCTCCTGAATGGACCAATCCGATGTCGCTATTATCGGCCAATCAGAAGTGCAGGGCCAGAACCCTGCACTTACCTCAAGCTCTCAATAATCTTTATTTAATCACATTTATTAGTTCACAACAATTTCCTTCTTCTCTTTACTATCTTAGCAAACTTGGCCTTTGTCATCTATTAATTGCAATATTTTCCTTGATTCTTTCTCCTTTCTCAATTTATATGCTAACCATCTACCTGGTTTATTTGCATCTTCAAAGTAGTTCTGTTTAGCACCTCTAATTTTCCGTGCTAGTTCTTCTTTTTCTATTAGACCCATTTTATGTTTAATTATATCCATTTTTAACTTAATGTCCTTTTTCTGTGGCATTTTCTGTATCTCTTTTTCCAGTCCTTTATACTCATCCTCTAATGCCTTAAAGGCTAATCTTTTCATGCTATTTCTTTTCCTTGAATAGTCTATTATCAAGCCTCTGGCATATGCCTTCATTGGATCCCATACGTTCTGGATTGATGTATCTTCTTTTTTGTTTTCTCTAAAGAAGAAAGTCAGTTCTTTCTCCATCCACTGTGTAAAGTCTTTTTCCTTTAATATAGTATTATTTAACGTCGATCTAGATCTTCTTCTTTGTCCTTTCCATTTAATTGTCATTGGATTGTGATCTGCCTAAGTACTTGTTTCAATATTTATTTATTGAATATTAGTTAACAATTCTGTTGACATCCATATCATATCTATTCTGGACCATGATATTTGAGTAGAAGGTGTATTGTTTAGTTTTAGCATTTCTTTCTCTTCATGTATCTTTTAAGTTTATTTCATCTACCATTAAAAAAAAAAGATTTAGGGAGAGTCTTTCTATTTTGCTTTATTGTTTTCTGTGCTGTATAGTCCAGTTTATTGTCTACAATTCCATTAAAATCTCCCATCATAACTATATTAGCATAGTCCAGTTCAATTATTTTCATATGTAATTTTTTTTATAAAATTCTTCTTGATTGTCATTCGGGGCATAAATTGCAATCAGGAGTGTTTTCACATTATTGTCCATTATTTCCACCATTAATATTCTTCCATCGTTATCAGTATAAATCAATTTCACTGGGATGATATCTTTAATAAATAGAACCACTCCTCTTTTCTTGCATTGTGTCAAAGAAGTAATTTTTTTTCCCTAATTTTGTCGATATCAACAATTGTTCATATTGCTTTTTAATATGTGCTTCTTGTAGGCAAATTATATCAAATTTTAATTTCTCTAATTTATGGAAGGTTTTCCTTCTTTTAACAGCTGACTTAAGTCCATTTATATTAATTGTAATCAGTTTTTTCTCTTCCATGGTTATATTTTTTAGTTAGGTTTAGCAGCTCTTGTAGATCTTGGTTCACGTCGTTCTTTGGCTTCCACCTTTCCACCTACTGCACCTTCTTGTTTTTCAGTCGTCATTTGGCAGTCCTCTTGGAATTCAATTAGTGAAATTTCTTTTTCTGCCTCTTCCTCTTTCCCTCCAAAAAATTCTGTGTAAAATGATTCAGCTTCCTCAATTGAGTCAATTCTATATATCTGTTCTTGCCATGTGAACATTAAACATTCTGGAATCAGCTATCTATAATTCACCTCTTTTTTAAATAGCATTTTGGTCAGGAATCGGTATTCTCTTCTCTTCTCATCTCTCTCACTCTTCTGGGTACTTGTTTCAAGACCACAATCTCCTTGTCTTTGTATTTCAATGTTTTCTCTCTTGCCATTTGCAGTATTTGCGTTTTAATGGCTTTCTTTGTAAATCTGATGTGAACTTCTCTTGGTAAGCTATTCCTCATTGCATATGTTGTGAAGACTCGATAGACCTCATCTATTCCATCCATCATCTTCTCTTCGGTTATTTCCAAAGCTTCAGCCAATATTTCTATCATTATCTCAGCTCGGTGTTGTCCCTTTTCTTCCTCTATGTTTTGGAATCTAAGCTAAAATTCTGATCTGTCCATCTCCCATCTCAGCATACCACTTTTATCTTGCTCAACCACAGTTAATCTGTTATCAATATCTCCAATCTTCTTGTCTCTTTGTTTATCTTCTTCTCCAATTTTTGGGAATCTCTCATCATACTTCATCATCATTTGTTGAATGTTCTCCACCTTTTCATCAGTTTTCCCTGTTCTTTGTTCGATGTTCTCTGTTCTCTTTTCAAAATTCTCTGTTCTTGTTTGAATATTTTGAATTCCTTGCATAATCATCTGCAGGGTCACTTTTTCTTTTTCTTTTTCTTGCCGTAACATTGTCTGTATTGAACGTTGTCCTCCAGATGGTGGAGAGGAAGAAGTAGAAGTTGAGGAACCAGGGGCTGTTAGTTTCCTACTCATTTTGAGCAATTCAAAATCTTCAGGTCCTTCAAGACCTTAATCCAATTGTGAAGTAACCAATTGCAATTCCAAATAAAACTAGCAGGAAAAAAAGCCAAATGGTAACAATAATAATAATAATAATAAATAAAAAAAATTCTTCAGGTTCTTATATACCTTAATCCAATCGATTGGTTGAATAACAATAAAAACTCAAAAATGAAAGAAAAGACCATAAACACATACAAAAAAGAGAAAGTTGTTAAATCCTAAAAAAGGCGGAAAAGTGAAAAATAAAAAAAGAAAAAAGAGAAAAGAAAAATTCTTCAGGTTCTTCAACACCTTAGTCCAATTAAGAAGTCTCAGATATGAAAAGATGCATAAGAGAAAAAAGAAGGCCAAAAAAATGAAAAATAAAACCATATGGAAGGGAAGTAGAAGGGGAAAAAAAATACCAGGGAGGGAGAGAGAAAAAAGAAAAGACTACTCCCTTAAAAAGAAAAGGAAGGAAATCATTAATACTAAAGCTTTTCCTTTAAAATAAAAAGCAAATGTAGAAATTTAACTTCAAAAGACAAGAAAAAAACGAAACAAAGACAAGTTCCAAAGGGCCAAAAATCCAAATAGCTATTACAAAAAGTAAACTGATGAGGAGGGGTAGTGCAGCTTAGAAAAAATAAAAAGAGCACACTGCACTTTGTTTAATTATCCAAGGCTCTTGTTATAACTCTCTTCTCCAGAAATTTATCACCTTTTCTTTTCCTATAAGCTTCAACACCAGACTCTAGCTGTTGAAAGAAACCCAGAAGAGCACCTGCAATAATACTTTCCCTTGCTCTTCCCTCTATCTTATCAAACAGGCAATGTCCTTGAAAAGAAGTTTCAGTTCTTTCTCAGCTTTGTCTGGTTTAGAAAAAGAAATAGAATATTTCCAAGCCTCGAGTTGGCAGTGTTACAAAGTTTATTTTGCTTTCACTTTCCCCCTCCTTTTCCAAGCAAGATAAAATAAGAATTAATTTAAAAAAGAAAAAGATATTTTAAAAAAGTAACTAAAAGGGAGTCTCTAGCCTAGAATATTATAAAGTCAAAAAGAAGAGAAAGAGTAGATGAAAAAAGAGAAAAAACCAGTCCAGTTTCAAAATGTAAGATCATGTGTAAAAAATCCAGCCATGAGAAAAAAAATAAAAAAAATATTACTTTGACATTCCTGTTTAAAATCGCTGCTTAATCAATCTGTCAAAAATTTTTTTTTTTAAATAAAGTTTTATTTAGATTTTCAGACACCACATTAAAAACAAAAATCTCTTTTTGGTGGACAACAT